>CM065592.1:445421403-445460617 GCA_033119425.1 Bufotes viridis
CTCATTCCCTGATACATGAGCAGAAGATCCTAGAACTGACCACCAGGATCACTGAGCTGCTGAGCGGAGAGGTGAGCGCTGCTGGGAATGCTGGGACATTATACAATAACGCCAAGGGAGGGGTCTGGTAATGACTGTGTCCTTGTGTTGTCAGGTTCCTATAAGGTGTCAGGATGTCGCTGTCTATTTCTCCATGGAGGAGTGGGAGTATTTAGAAGGACACAAGGATCTGTACAAGGACGTCATGATGGAGAATCACCAGTCCCTCACATCACCGGGTAAGAGGAGACCTTCCATGACTGTAGAGGAGAGAACAGTCCTGAGAGTCAGATCCCCCATCATCTGATCCTCACATATAGACAATGTATTCAGTCACTGTGTGTATTTCCTACAGATGGATCCAGTCAGAGGAATCCACCAGAGAGATGTCCCAGTCCTCAGTATTCCCAGGACTGTCCAGGGGAGAAACCAAATATCCCACTGGATCATCAGGTAGGTGAAGCTGAGGTTCCTACAAATCCTCTATAGACTGATGTAATGGAGCTTTCTACTGACCTCCCCCAGCAGCAGTGGGGTATACTGTAGGCTCCATTGCATCTTGTTGTTTTTCGCGGTGTAGAAGGACATGGCCACAAATGGTTTCTGATGTCTTAAAAAAGATTCTGTTAAACTCCCACCTGTAATGACCAACAGCACAATGCCAGGCAGCTGCTTGTAAGACAGAATATACTATTATTGTCTGAGAAGGTCATGGACTCACTGGTTAGGTACATGATCGTAATGCCTTACAGAACACTAGTACTGCCTCATCTAGAAGGTGCAGAGGAATAACAAAAACCATGGTGACTGGAGACCCTGAGTTATGAGTAGACTTTTGGGGCACATTCATTAAATGGTTTCTATCACCACATTTTTCACATGTGCAAATGTCACCTGAATTTAACCCTGCTATTTTTTTACAGTGTGCCCCCGTTTTTGTGTAATTTCAACTTTTATCATATGCTAATTACCCTCTAGGAGGCTTATTTCGCCCACCTCATTTCATGCCCTTCTCCTCTTGATTGACAGGGCCAGGCCAGCATTGGTATCCTCCTGCCGACCCTGTCTGCCGAGGAAATCTCGCGCCTGCCTAGTCCTGTTTAGAATTCGGCACAGGCGCAGTGAGTGAAAGACGCTCGCTGGCTTCCTCATTGGGCCGATGCCGGCTGACTTTTCTTCAGGGGAGCACTGCGCCAAATTCTCAACAGGATGGCGCAGGCGCGAGATTTCCTCGGCAGACAGGGCTGACTGGAGGAGACCAATGCTGGCCTGGCCCTGTCAATCAAGAGGAGAAGGGCATGAAATAAGAAGAAGAATAATGACCTTTATTTAGTGTTGGGCTTCTTTCACACGAGCGTGTTCGGATTAGGTGCGGATTTCAGTGAAAACTGTGCGATTTCGCAGGCAAAGCCATTTAGTTTTGCCTGCAACTGCGTTCAGTTGTTGAGTTCTTTCCGCGCGGGTGCAATGCGTTTTGATGCGTTTTTCACGCGCGTGATAAAAAACTGAAGGTTTACAAACAACATCTCCTAGCAACCAGCAATGAGTTTTTCCCGCAGCCCCATTCACTTCTATGGGGCCAGAGCTGCGTGAAAAACGCAGAATATAGAACATGCTGCGATTTTCACGCAACGCAGAAGTGATGCATGAAAAACAGCACTCATGTGCACAGACCCATTGAAATGAATGGGTCAGGATTCAGTGCGGGTGCAATGCGTTCACGTCACGCATTGCACCTGCGTGAAAACTCGCTCGAGTGAAAGGGGCCTTAGGCTCCATTCACACATCTGCAATTCTGTTTTGCATTTTGCGGAACGGAATTGCGGACCCATTCCTTTCTATGGGGACATACTATGTCCTGCCCGGATCCGGAATTGCGAATCCGCACTTCCGTTCTGCAAAAAAAATAGAACATGTCCTATTCTTGTCTGCAAAATGTGCAAAGCACATTGCCGGTTTGCTTGTTTTGCGGATCTGTGGATCCGCAAAACACATGTGAATGGACCCTAAAGAGGAGATATTTAAGGGGAGACCTGATAAAATTGTACAAATATATAAATCTAAGGCTCCATTTCTTTTTTTTCTCATGTCCTTAATCTTGCAGGAAAGTTCTGATGGAACAAGTGAAATCGAAAAACCCCTTTCGTTGTCCGTGAATGGTAAGAGCCTATCGTAAATCTTTTTTGACTGTAAATGTCTTTATTAATGGGAAATCTGATGGGAGGTTCCGAGAAACCTCCTCATCATTAGTATTGTTAACATTATATGTTCTGTCTTCATACACGTTCACACAGTGAGCAGTCTGACATTCAGCATAAACCTTTCCTGTCTTCCAAATAAGAGGACTGTTCTTGTAATCTAACTTGTTTATTGGTAACAGGTTGTTCAATTGATTGATAAAACAGATTCCCTGACTGGTAGAACAGGAGTATTGTTGTGGTAAAACTGTAAGAATACAAATAACTTGTACAAGGCATATAAGACAGCAGGTACGGCAGAAAGCAAATATCAGCATGTACTACAACATTCACAGAGAGAGCACATGTCCCAAGATGGCTGCTGATACGTATCATTCCATATCTAGCTATTTAACAGTGATAACATCTTCCTGAGTAATACTACAGCTAACTGAACAGCTCTACATAACACAGTATCCCTGAGATTAAGAAGGAGAGATACAAGAGGACAGCTCTAGTGTTGAGTGAACTTATTTTTTAAGTTCGGCGTCTAAAGTTCGGGTTATCGAAGAATCCCGTTATGGATTCACAATTCCATTATGGTCTGTGGTAGCCGAATCCATAACGGGATTATTCGATAACCCGAACTTTAGATGCCGAACTTAAAAAATAAGTTCGCTCAACACTAGACAGCTCTGCTGGTGTGTCCTTGATGGCTGTAAAACTGGAGACTTCTCTTTCCCACAATGCATAGCACTTCTCATAATTTTCATAACTTTATTAGCAAGGAACACAAGAAAACACAAGTGTAATACAAGGTGCGATGCATTTTTACCACCGCTACATGGTGCTGTTACCTAACTAATAACTACTACATAACTACAGAGATGCAGGAACTAAAAGCAAGATAATCTGTAAAGAGTCTTAAACCTTTGGCAAATGAATTAAGATCATTTTCCCTCTGTGGGGGCAGAACATCATAGTTAATTCTTCGTATAATGCCATAATATTCCATCATCTTCATTGGTGCCGGTCCAATGAGACACAATATGGACAGATACAATCACAATAAGACTGGAGGGTAAATGCAGAGTCACAGGGAATATAGAATTATACGATTAGACTAACCAGTGGGTTATGGGTTACATGGCATGTCTGTATTGGAAACGTGTACTGCCCTCATCATTATGAATTTAAAGGGACACTACAGCCAGAAAAAAGCAGAACCGCTAAGGAAGGTTTGTCTTTACTTTTACCTTTTTGCTTGGACATCTTCACACTGCTACTCGAAGCAGTTTTAAGAGATTTCTTGCAGTTAGATAAGTCCCTTATTCCTCCCGGCCTCTCCATCTTTGGCTGGAGACAGGCTGTTATCAGTTTATGTGCATTAGCCTGACCTCACAGTCACATAGGAAGTTGAGGAAAGTGGTGGGGCTTAACGCCAATACACTTCAGTAGGCCCAGAGCACTATGTAGGGGCTGGAAACTGCAAAACATGGCAGCTTACAAAACCTCCTCCTGTGTGTGCAGGGATACTAGACAGTACCAGTGCACCGACGCTACAGAAGGTGCTATCAAGTTTTTCCAGGTCCTTAAATGTCAAGTTTTCCTTTATAGGCAGGAAGGATTTCTCACCATTCAGCTGTATGATTTATAGCTGGTACTACGGCTGGTGCTGTTACCAAATCTACTTTGTACTAGTATTCCGTCTAATAAAATGTCCACTCTCATTGTGTAGACAAAAGTTATTCAGACTAAACCCAGTCACCTTCTCCTAAACTTCCTGGCTCATGTGCACTAGCATCAGAGGGAGAGAGAAGGAGGGGAAGAAGACATGGCTACAGCCTGAGAGAACAATGTACTGCTGTTCTAGTTTATTTTATTTATGGTCTGCAATTGTGATATCTAATGAAACAAGAAAATAACAAAGACACCTAAGGAGATGATGTTCCGTTTAGTTGGTTGTTCCTTTCTCTTTGGGCTCTGGGTTTAGTGGCCCTTTAAAGGGAAGCAGTTTTAGTAGAATCCAGAATTACGGGGCCAAACAGGAAGATAAATAGCTGGTGGGTTGAGTGTGATTGCCGTGTGGATGAAGCTTGAGAGAAGGAAAGAATCTGGAGGTATGGATAACTTTTCAGGTAACCTTAAAGGGGTTCTCTGGGACTGAACGTTGATGACCCATCATTATGATGGGTCATCAATATCAGATCGGCGTTTCAGGAGTTACTTTTTTGCAGAAGCTTTGACTGCTGGAGACAGCAACAGAAACTTCACAGCTGTTTCCATTGCGTAGCGGGCAGAGCTACTTACTTGGGACAGCACCACAGTATCTAGAGTTGTCCACATATCTGATATCGACATGTGCAGTCTGTGGTAAGGTGCAGGGTGCTGTCGTGGATGGCAGGTATGTGAAATAGCATGGCTGCAAAGCCGATCCGGGCAGCTAAAGTGTAGGGTGGGTGGCTGCTCCCCACGACCCAGTCCTGGTTTTGGGCTGGGTTTATAAACTCAGCCAGCACCAGCAGCTGAGGGCTGTGATTGTCTTGGAGCTGCTAACAGTCCTGTGGAGTTCTATGACCTGGAGGAAAGAGCTCAGCAAGGTGGTGTTTTTCCCTGCAACTTGAAGGTGGAATCTCCTACGGCTGGGCCGACTGCTAGGTGTGAACCCTCACCTAAACCTCCAAGGTGACTGAATCCTGTGTTGGCCTGTTTTGTGTGGCCACATTATTTCTGTTATGTGTGAATTATCACCAAGAGACTGTTTTTTTCATTTATGTTGTGCAAGTGTGAATAAAACACTGTTTATTGCACATGCTGGACTCCTTGTTTTGCCTCAGTACTGCACCCGCACCGCTATCTACCAGAGCGACTCCCCACATTTGGTGTCGGATGCGGGCATGCGCAGTGAGGCTGGCGTGAACGCCGAAGTTTGTTTTTGCTGGGCACGACTGGATGTCCTATATTAGGCCGGCAAAGTTGCAGCCTGTGATCCCTGACAAAATGGAGGCGGTTGTAAAAGCCCTTGTGGAGGCTAACTTGCAGCAGCGGGAGGCCAACAAGCAGCAGCAGGAGACCAACCAGCTACTACTTCAGCAGGTGATGGCTTTACAAGCTGCAGGAGCGTCCCACCATGTCCATGATGCCCGGAAAGCGGTCCGTGCGGCGATCCCAAAATGACCCCTCGGACGACGTTGAGACGTATCTGGCGGTCTTTGAGAAAGTAGCCGTGAGGGAGAAGCTACCCCGTGACCAGTGGGCTGAAGTCGTCGCTCCGTTCCTGGCGTCTGGACCCCAGCAAGTATTTTTGACCTCCCAGATGACCAAGCAGCTGACTACCCGACCGTGAAAGGTGAGATCCTGGCAAGACTGGGGGTGAATGTTTTGGTCCGGGCCCAGCGGGTGCATCAGTGGGAGTTCAACCCGGCTGAACCCGCCAGACCACAATATTATGACTTGCTACAACGGTTGCAAAAATGGCTGCAGCCAGACATACTGACTCCCACTGCTATGCTCGACCGTCTGTTAGCCGATGTATTCTGGAGGGCTTTGCCATACCCTCTCCAGCACTGGATCGGCCAGGTGTCACCTGGGAATGCCTTAGAGATGGTCGACCTGGTGGAGCGATATGAGGCCACCAGAAACCTGCAGGGGGTTCTTTTGGGAGGGGACCAGTCAAACCCAGGAAATCTCCACCCCAGACCCGGCGGCCGGCCAAACCCGCCTGGGATGTACCCCTTGCAGACCCATCCCCAGTGATCTGCTGGCAGTGTCGGGAGCCTGGACACATAAGGGCCGACTGTCCACGCCGGGAGAGCCCATGGAGACTAATTATGGGTACCGGGCTTCCATGTATGCCCGGAGACTGTGTGCGACCGGCAACCCCGAGATAATAGACAATCGTCATCTGTGCCAGGTGCAAGTTGGTGATAACCTGGCAGTGGCTCTGTTGGACTCAGGGAGCCTAGTAACCTTGGTAAGTGCTGCCCTGGTACAGCCCACCCAGTATACGGGCCGGAAAGTTGGTGTGGTGTGCATACACGGAGACTTAAAGGACTATCCCACTGCTGTAATGTCTCTGTCCACGGCGGCCGGCACATGGACTTATGAAGTGGCGATCTCCACAAAGCTACCTTATGAACTAATAATTGGGAGAGACTTCCTGGTTTTCCGTCACTATGGCCTGAGGTGAAAGTGACTAATAGCCCTGAGACAGGGGTAACCCTAGCAGAGTGGCCTGGTTCCAGTGGGAGGCCAGAGCCCTGGGAGCCCGAGTCCGAAGGGCCTGCGGTAGGGGTGACCACCACTGCTGCGGTAGAGGGGGAGACAACCCCACTGAGTGTAATGGTGGGAGACACGGAGGACTTGCCACCGGGACCTGAGTTGGCAGACCTCAATGTCTCCGGAGAAAATTTTGGGACCGCACAACACCGGGACCAAACCCTAACCAGGGCCTGGGAAAGTGTCGTAATAATTGATGGTAAACCCCAGAAACCTGGGGCTGAATTAATGTTCCCACGGTTTATTGTTCTTCAGGATATGTTGTATCGGGTGAACCAAATCCGAGGTGAGCCCGTTGAACAGTTGGTGGTGCCCACCGCATATCGCAAGCTGGTTATGGAGCTTGCCCACCAACATGTTCTTGGGGGACACTTGGGGTGGCAGAAAACCCAGGACCGCATACTGCAGCGGTTTTATTGGCCCGGTGTGTTCAAGGAGGTAGAAAATTATTGTAAGTCCTGTCCGACCTGTCAGATAAATAGCCCCCAGCCACATTTCCGTAGTCCTCTGGTACCTCTTCCAATTATTGAGGTCCCGTTTGAGCGAATCGCTATGGATCTAATTGGGCCTGTACCAAAGTCTGCCAGGGGCCACCAACACATTCTGGTAGTTCTCGACTATGCAACTCGGTATCCGGAGGCGGTGCCTCTGCGACATACCTCAGCTAAGCTCATCGCCAAAGAGTTAATGGAAATGTTTTCCCGTGTGGGCCTGCCAAAAGAGGTTCTGACAGACCAAGGGACCCCTTTTATGTCCAAAGTTATGAGGGAACTGTGTAAATTGTTGCGTATAAAGCAGTTACGGACGTCCGTTTACCATCCGCAAACAGACGGTCTTGTCGAGAGGTTTAACCAAACTTTAAAAAATATGTTAAAAAGGGTGGTGTCTAGAGATGGGAAGGACTGGGACCTGCTTCTGCCCTATCTCATGTTCGCAGTGCGAGAGGTGCCCCAGGCCTCTACTGGGTTCTCGCCCTTCGAACTGCTTTATGGCAGACACCCTCGAGGCCTGTTGGATATTGCCAAGGAAGCGTGGGAACAGCAACCTGTCCCCCACAAAAGTGTCATTGAATATGTCACCCAGATGCAGGAACGGATGGAAAGGGTGTTGCCGCTGGTCCGGGAGCATATGGAGGCAGCGCAACAAGCCCAAAGTAGGGTGTATAATCGTCAGGCTCGGGTACGGGACTTCAATCCGGGAGATCGGGTTTTGGTTCTGGTACCCACCCTTGACAGCAAGTTCCTAGCTAGGTGGCAGGGCCCCTATGAGGTGATCGAGAAGGTAGGGAAGTAAATTACAAGGTACACCAGCCAGGCGGCGCAAGCCGGAGCAGGTGTACCACGTGAATTTACTAAAGCCGTGGAAAGATAGGAACATGGCCGACGACAACAGCCCCCGGCCAGGGCTTCTAGGTGAGAAGGGTCCAGCCCCACAGTTCGAGGCCTGTGAAGCAGTAACCACGGTAAAATTGCAGACAGCCTGTCTTCTAAACAAGTTCAGGAAGTCAGGGAGTTCATCAGTCGGAACACGGATGTGTTCTCGGACCTCCCTGGCCGCACGTCTCTCATCCAACATGACATCGCCACTGAGCCTCAGGCCAAGATCCGGTTAAAACCATACCGGGTACCCGAGGCTCGGCGACGGGCCATCGCGGAGGAAGTGCAAGTAATGTTGAAGCTCGATGTCATTGAGGAGTCGAAAAGTGAGTGGGCCAGTCCCATAGTCCTGATACCCAAGCCGGATGGGACGCTGCGGTTCTGCAACGATTTTCGCAAATTAAATGAAGTGTCCAAGTTCGATGCGTATCCCATGCCCCGGGTAGACGAGCTTGTTGAGAATTTAGGGCAAGCCCGTTATTTTTCTGTGCTAGACCTCACTAAAGGATACTGGCAAGTACCCTTAACGGAGTCGGCCAAGGAAAAACTGCTTTTGTTACCCGCAGGGCCTGTATCATTATAAGGTGTTACCCTTTGGCCTGCATGGCGCCCCGCCACCTTCCAAAGGTTAATGGATATTGTGCTGCGACCTCATCGTCGGTACGCCTCGGCCTACTTAGACGATGTAATCATCCACAGCACCGACTGGGAAAGCCATTTGCCCAAAGTGCAGGCGGTAGTGGATGCCCTGAGGAAAGCTGGTCTAACCGCCAATCCAAAGAAGTGTGCGATTGGGTTGGAAGAGACCAAATACCTGGGATATGTAATTGGGCGGGGAGTCATCAAGCCGCAGGTAACTAAAGTGGAAGCCATACGTAACTGGCCCCGACCGGTCACTGCCAGGCAGGTAAAGTCCTTCCTGGGAATGATAGGGTACTACATGCGGTTTGTGCCCCACTTTGCCACAATAGCAGCGCCGTTGACAGACCTATTGAAGGGGCGAAAGTCTGGGAAGGTTAGCTGGAGTGAGAAGGCGGAGGAGGCTTTCTCCGCGTTGAAGTCGGCCCTCTGTGGGTCCCCGGTTTTGGTGACACCCGACTTCAACCGGGAGTTTGTCGTACAGACCGACGCCTCGGAGGTAGGCCTCGGTGCTGTGCTGTCTCAGGAGGTCAACGGGGAAGAACATCCCGTTGTCTTCCTGAGCCGTAAGCTCAGTCCCGCCGAGACCAGGTATAGCATAGTGGAGAGGGAGTGCCTGGCTATCAAGTGGGCACTCGAATCTCTCCGCTACTACCTGTTAGGGAGGAGGTTCCGTCTGGTGACCGACCATTCCCCTCTCAAGTGGATGAGCCAGGCCAAGGAGAGGAATGCTCGGGTCACCAGGTGGTTCCTATCCCTGCAGAACTTCAAGTTCTCCGTGGAACACAGGGCAGGCCGCTTGCAGGGGAATGCAGATGCCCTTTCCCGCGTCCACTGCCTCACATGTGTCCACCCCTCAGGGTTGAACAAAGGGGGTGTGTGGTAAGGTGCAGGGTGCCGTCGTGGATGGCAGGTATGTGTCACCGAGGTTCATAGCCTCGGTGAGGTGAGAGCCGTTTTATTGATGTCAGCAGCAGCTAGTGCTACTGACATAGTTTTAAATAGCATGGCTGCAAAGCCGATCCGGGCCGGCTCTTACCGGGAGCAGCTAAAGTGTAGGGTGGGTGGCTGCTCCCCACGACCCAGTCCTGGTTTTGGGCTGGGTTTATAAACTCAGCCAGCACCAGCAGCTGAGGGCTGTGATTGTCTTGGAGCTGCTAACAGTCCTGTGGAGTTCTATGACCTGGAGGAAAGAGCTCAGCAAGGTGGTGTTTTTCCCTGCAACTTGAAGGTGGAATCTCCTACGGCTGGGCCGACTGCTAGGTGTGAACCCTCACCTAAACCTCCAAGGTGACTGAACCCTGTGTTGGCCTGTTTTGTGTGGCCACATTATTTCTGTTATGTGTGAATTATCACCAAGAGACTGTTTTTTTCATTTATGTTGTGCAAGTGTGAATAAAACACTGGGTTCTATATATTTGAGTGGCTCACGCTGGATGTCTATGAAATGGGTGCTACAAATCCTGGATGGCCTCACCTCTCCAGAAAAATTTGTTTATAAAGTCTTCTATGTAGGACGAGCACACCTCATATGGATCCCAAATGGATAGAGTTTTTTATGTGATATTTAGAATTCTGAATCAACTAGCTTGTTATAAGAATGCTGTTTATTACATAAAATACAATAAAACCATATAATAAAAATGCTGTATATATTCTATTCAACTTGTACTGCAGACGCTGATTCGTTAGTTGTGGTCAATGAGTTGATATTAGTCCCCTTTGTACATTATAGGGTAGGATGGCAATCAGGTGTCACTAGTCCATCATCTCTTTATTTGCCGTTAGCAATATGAAGAGATTGATAAAGTTGGGAAAAAAAAAAAAAATATATAGATAGGAGTAGAAGAGATATCTATTAAAATAATTGTATGTAGGTTGGGAGAGATATATATGAAGCTGTTCCTTCTTTCTTATTGGCAAGGTGCACTATATATTAGTTAATCGCAGTAACTCTCTAAGTTTCGTTGGTGGGTATGTATAGGTGGGTATATATGGGTGACGACCGTACATCAAAAGTCCATCATCCTATTCACCCCCTTTTTAGATATCGATAGTCTCTGTCCCACGTACTTTTATATAAAGTGCACTGTGCATATGTGGATCATTAATAATTTAAGGTTGTCCTTATTTAGATATCCTCCTTTATCACAACAGATTACAAGAGTCAAGGTTAGTGTAATCTGCGTCTCTCCAATATTGTCAATAAGTTCTTACTCGGGTACCCGTCTGTAAGTCCAAGGGAGCAAGCCGCGGTAACCACTGGCGTCCCACGTGGTGTGCTGCGCGGTCTTGCCTTACCTCCTCCGGCGTATCTGTGCAGTCTTTCGCAATGAATCGTATTGCTGTTACCGGTCGGACTTGGGAGCGCTCCTGGAAAGTGTGCTGCGGGGGTCTCAAGGCACCAGACGCGTTTCGGGACTAAGCGTCCCTTCCTCAGTGGTGAAGACCACCCCGCATATGTTCCTGGGTTAAATAGTCTCCGTTGGTATTCCATTGGTGTGATACAAAATCTGGCATGGATTGATTCCAGTATGTTTCTCAGGGAGGATTTGTTAGTATTAGGGCTCTTTTTGTGTATTCTTCTATTTTTGATCAGCATACAAACCATATAGGACATATACAGATGTGTTATTATAAAAACATGCAGTTATAATTCAATATAAATATAATAATTCAATATACAAACACCGTAAATATTATAAAATACTAAAAAAAATTATAGTCATATTGATAGGGATTATTAATAAATAAACAGGTATACCATATTTATGAGATAAATAAAAATACTGTAGCAGTGTAGGTTAATATAGTAAAAGGGAAATGTCAATTTAGTTTTCCAGAATTTTCCAGGATGTTTTTTCTAAAATATCTTATTTTTTAAAAAATTATGGACTAAAAAACTTTTTTGGGGAAATCTCACAAAAAATTCTTTAGAAAAATACTTCTTTCAAGGAATTTTCTTCAAACTTAGGAGGCCCTCCCGAACATTTGTGTGCTAGGGAATTCATATAATAAATCAAGGGTTTCTTTTAGATGTTAAAGAGGTGGATCCTCATCACAAAGAGAGGACCCAGAGATCATTTTCACTCTAAGGTCGCCTGTCAATGAGGAGGATCCACCAACTACAGGAATCCGAATATCTCATAGTCTGCATTCAATCCATTCGGTACTATACTGTCGAAGTCAAAGATTTTTCTTGATTCTATACGAGACATTCGGCTTATATGGTCTCCTCCCCTCCAGGGGTGAATAGGATGATGGACTTTTGATGTACGGTCGTCACCCATATATACCCACCTATACATACCCCCCAACGAAACTTAGAGAGTTACTGCGATTAACTAATATATAGTGCACCTTGCCAATAAGAAAGAAGGAACAGCTTCATATATATCTCTCCCAACCTACATACAATTATTTTAATAGATATCTCTTCTACTCCTATCTGTTTTTTTTTTTTTTTTTTTTTTCCCAACTTTATCAATCTTTTCATATTGCTAACGGCAAATAAAGAGATGATGGACTAGTGACACCTGATTGCCATCCTACCCTATAATGTACAAAGGGGACTAATATCAACTCATTGACCACAACTAACGAATCAGCGTCTGCAGTACAAGTTGAATAGAATATATACAGCATTTTTATTATATGGTTTTATTGTATTTTATGTAATAAACAGCATTCTTATAACAAGCTAGTTGATTCAGAATTCTAAATATCACATAAAAAACTCTATCCATTTGGGATCCATATGAGGTGTGCTCGTCCTACATAGAAGACTTTATAAACAAATTTTTCTGGAGAGGTGAGGCCATCCAGGATTTGTAGCACCCATTTCATAGACATCCAGCGTGAGCCACTCAAATATATAGAACCCTGTATTTTTACATATACTCACCATTGTATTGGGTAGAGCTCCTTTGGAATGAATATGGACATCTGGGCCCATATGGAAGAAAAGCGTAGAAAAGTAGAAACGTTTGACTTTAATTCTGAAGAATGTATAAATAACTCATATACAAAAACACAATCAGAACTGTTTAAGGATTTGGAATCTTTATTAATAAAGCAATTGAAACAGAGATGGGAGATCCAATCCTTAAAACAATATCTAGATCATAATAAAGTCCCTAAAGGTCTCAGGTTGGTGAAACATCCTGCCCAGGATCTGTACGATGAACAATTTCAAAAAGAATGGGATACAACCCTACACAATCAATCATTGAAATTACTTGAGCTGTTTGTGAAAAGGAGATCTCAGATACTGGAGGATGTCACCAAACAGATAGAGACTATTAAGATCAAACTAGATACAGCCCAAAAAGATGAAGATTACCATACATGGGTACAGAGGATCTGTAGGAATTTGGATAAAGTAGAGAGAGAAGTGATAGCAAGAAAGAGTAAGAAACACAATAACCTATACCCCAAAGAAAATGAAGAAGAAAACTTAGCGGCCCCATCACAAATGAACCATAATCAGAGGGAACAAAGACACATAGATAGAAATAATGAAGAAAATAGAGAATCACACGCTCACAATCACCAACACAAACAGAGATTTCCCATACCAGTGAGTAACAGGTTTGAAGTATTAAATGAACATCATTTTTTAGACAAGACCCCTTCACATCACAGGACAAGACACAGGACACCATCCCCGAGAGAATCAGATCGGACACAATCCCAATCACGACACCCATACAATTTGAGACACAGGGAGACATCACGACAATGGAACCCCAAAACACAAACTCACGTGAATCCCCACTACAGAGCACAATCACCGACACAATTCAAATCACATCACAGAAACAGACAGAGATACGACACAAACAGAAATGTACACGAAGAGGAAGGAGAAAGAAGGAGAAAACACAATCAACACTACACGGAGAGATAGTACAAAACCAAAACCAAATAATCAATTTAAGCAATGTAATCCTCACTAAAAACCAAGAAAGTCTATTGAATAAGGGTTTAAAATATGCCCCCACTCAGAAATTAAATAAATTTGATACTCTGATTGGAATAGAAAAATTTATAAGAAAAATCTGTTTGAAAAAATATTTTCTAAAAAATCCAGTAATAAATCCACACAATGATACAGATAGAATATACATTCATACAGAATTGAAGAAAAAATCTAGAAATTACCCGAGGAATGAAATTAGTCACGATATAGCAGCCTTTAAGAAAAATGTAGAAAAAGATATAAAGAAAATGAGTGACACCAGAGGGAAGAATAACCTAACAAGAGGAGAGATGAAAGCCATGAGGGAACTACAAGGAGAAAACAAAATCACTATACGCCCAGCCGACAAAGGCGGCGCTATAGTGATCTTGAACACTGAACAATACAACAGAGAAAGTCTGAGACAATTAGAGGACATTACGACATATAAAAAATTACCCTCAGACCCTACTGACATATTTGACAAGGATTTAGAAAAACTAAGTATTAAAGGCCTAGAAAAGAACATCCTGTCTAAGGATGAATTTCTCTTTATAACCAATACACCAAAAAGGACACCAGTATTTTACCATCTCCCTAAGGTACATAAGGACCCCCAGAATCCCCCGGGACGCCCAATTATTTCGGGTATTGGCTCTATAACGTCAAATTTGTCACAATATGTAGATCGATTGCTCCAACCCACTGTGAAAAGAATAAAATCGTATGTGAAAGACACCACCCAAATAATAGACATAGTGGAAAAAATGAAAGTAGAACCAGATTGGATATTGGGCACCCTGGACGTTCAGTCACTATACACCATAATAGATCACCAAAAAGGGATAGAATCTATGTCAAGACAATTGCAAGCAAGTAGTGGAATGAAAACTGAACAAATAGAGTACCTAAAGGAACTAGTAATATTTATTCTTTCCCATAACTACTTCCATTATGAATCTAATTTTTATTTGCAGATCCGGGGACCGCCATGGGCACCAGATTCGCCCGAGTTACGCAAACCTCTTTATGGCTGACTGGGAAGAGGAGGAGATCACACCAAGACTCGGGACGAATCTGGTGCTATGGCGTAGATATATAGACGACATTTTGTTTATTTGGGCAGGGGGAGAAGAATCCTTGAATTCCTTTATAGAAAACATCAATATCAACAATAGGAATCTACGGTTTACATCAACATTCAGCAGAGATAAGGTAGAATTTCTGGACTTAGAAATAAGTGTAGAGGGAGAGGCCCTGTTATGTAATACCTTTCAGAAGAATGTAAATAAAAATAGCTACATCTATTATGATAGTTGCCATTTACCGAACTGGTTGATAAATATCCCGCTTGGGCAATTTAGAAGGATTAGAAGGAATTGTACCAAAAATCGGATTTTGAAATAGAAGCAGAAAAAATGCGTACAGAATTTTTAATAAAACAATATCCCACCCACGTCGTTGATGAAGCTCTCACCAAAACGAGGAATTTGGAGAGATCCCAATTTTTTGAGGATAAAAATGAAAGGAATATAAAAAAGAATGAGGATCAAATCCGCATAATTCTACCTTACAATGTCAAACATAAAGAAATTCGCAAAGTATTATATAAACATTGGCATCTGGTACGGAATGATAAGACCATAGGCACTCTTTTACCCATTACCCCCTCATCACGCTCACAAAAGCACCTAATCTAGGACTTAAGGTGGCTCCCACAGTGAGAAATTTTAAAAATTCAAAGAATAGCATACAGAAATGGATGGGAATCAAGGGTTTCTATAGATGTGGTAAGTGCATAAACTGCAGAACCACAAGTTTCCCTAAGAAAACGATAAAGGTGGAATCCTCTAGTAATTCATATATACATGAAATAAAAGAACATCTATCATGTAACTCCACAAATGTAATTTATCTAATCAGCTGCCCGTGTAATAAACAATATATTGGCAGAACCAAGAGAACTTTGAAAAAAAGGGTTGCTGAACATATCAACAACATACGAAAAGGGTACGAAAAACACACCCTATCCCACCATTTTAAAGAAGTCCACAATAAGGATCCTACAGGTTTAACATACATAGCCTTTGAACGTGTAGAACGCCACTGGAGGGGAGGAGACCATATAAGCCGAATGTCTCGTATAGAATCAAGAAAAATCTTTGACTTCGACAGTATAGTACCGAATGGATTGAATGCAGACTTTGAGATATTCGGATTCCTGTAGTTGGTGGATCCTCCTCATTGACAGGCGACCTTAGAGTGAAAATGATCTCTGGGTCCTCTCTTTGTGATGAGGATCCACCTCTTTAACATCTAAAAGAAACCCTTGATTTATTATATGAATTCCCTAGCACACAAATGTTCGGGAGGGCCTCCCAAGTTTGAAGAAAATTCCTTGAAAGAAGTATTTTTCTAAAGAATTTTTTGTGAGATTTCCCCAAAAAAGTTTTTTAGTCCATAACTTTTTAAAAAATAAGATATTTTAGAAAAAACATCCTGGAAAATTCTGGAAAACTAAATTGACATTTCCCTTTTACTATATTAACCTACACTGCTACAGTATTTTTATTTATCTCATAAATATGGTATACCTGTTTATTTATTAATAATCCCTATCAATATGACTATAATTTCTTTAGTATTTTATAATATTTACGGTGTTTGTATATTGAATTATTATGTTTATATTGAATTATAACTGCATGTTTTTATAATAACACATCTGTATATATGTCCTATATGGTTTGTATGCTGATCAAAAATAGAAGAATACACAAAAAGAGCCCTAATACTAACAAATCCTCCCTGAGAAACATACTGGAATCAATCCATGCCAGATTTTGTATCACACCAATGGAATACCAACGGAGACTATTTAACCCAGGAACATATGCGGGGTGGTCTTCACCACTGAGGAAGGGACGCTTAGTCCCGAAACGCGTCTGGTGCCTTGAGACCCCCGCAGCACACTTTCCAGGAGCGCTCCCAAGTCCGACCGGTAACAGCAATACGATTCATTGCGAAAGACTGCACAGATACGCCGGAGGAGGTAAGGCAAGACCGCGCAGCACACCACGTGGGACGCCAGTGGTTACCGCGGCTTGCTCCCTTGGACTTACAGACGGGTACCCGAGTAAGAACTTATTGACAATATTGGAGAGACGCAGATTACACTAACCTTGACTCTTGTAATCTGTTGTGATAAAGGAGGATATCTAAATAAGGACAACCTTAAATTATTAATGATCCACATATGCACAGTGCACTTTATATAAAAGTACGTGGGACAGAGACTATCGATATCTAAAAAAGGGGGTGAATAGGATGATGGACTTTTGATGTACGGTCGTCACCCATATATACCCACCTATACATACCCACCAACGAAACTTAGAGAGTTACTGCGATTAACTAATATATAGTGCACCTTGCCAATAAGAAAGAAGGAACAGCTTCATATATATCTCTCCCAACCTACAATTATTTTAATAGATATCTCTTCTACTCCTATCTATATTTTTTTTTTTTTTTTTTTCCCAACTTTATCAATCTTTTCATATTGCTAACGGCAAATAAAGAGATGATGGACTAGTGACACCTGATTGCCATCCTACCCTATAATGTACAAAGGGGACTAATATCAACTCATTGACCACAACTAACGAATCAGCGTCTGCAGTACAAGTTGAATAGAATATATACAGCATTTTTATTATATGGTTTTATTGTATTTTATGTAATAAACAGCATTCTTATAACAAGCTAGTTGATTCAGAATTCTAAATATCACATAAAAAACTCTATCCATTTGGGATCCATATGAGGTGTGCTCGTCCTACATAGAAGACTTTATGAATAAAACACTGTTTATTGCACATGCTGGACTCCTTGTTTTGCCTCAGTACTGCACCCGCACCGCTATCTACCAGAGCGACTCCCCACAAGTCTCAGAGACCCCCTATAAAACCTTTAAAGGGATATGCGGACTAGTTAAAAATAAAAAAATTATGTCTGGCAGGCTTGACTTGCCATTTTGGTACATGTGTGATGTGTGACAAGTGGAGTCAGTCTTATAACCAGGAATGGGTCCCTGAACGCCGGGAGCCACAGCACTGGAAAGAATGGTGGTTTTAAAGGTGACCAATGTATTTTTTATACTTCAATAATCCTTATTGAGAGTTTTCAAGAAAATAATTTACAAACAGGCATTTACGCATGACTATATAAAGTATCCTAAGCGTTACACATCCGCATAGACTTGTCAGGAGCGTGTCCAGGCCCTCCCATGCCCATACATGTGAAGATCCCGTTGTAAGTATGAACATAAAACATCTCCTGCTTACAATCATATATCTGAAGTGTGAGATCAAGATGAGCAGCATTGGGAAGTGTACCCCTATAGATGTAGAACAGATAAGGTGGGGTTGGTCGGAGAAAAATGTGATAGCCACGAGCCCCAACGGAGTGTGTTTGTCTACGTTATGCTCCTTATATGCTAGGGCTTTTTCATAAGAACTAGTGGTATGGACACTCGACAGAATCTCTGCGACTGTGGGGATTGTAGTAGACTTCCAATATCTAGTGATCTAGTGACCACCAATTTAGTCGTCAGAAACAGGAATGCCACTGGGATCCCGTGACGCGCAGGTAAGGTATTGATATCTTTAAAGAAAAGGGCCCTATTTGGGGACCCTTCGAATGCTGCGCCACTGAATTTTGAAGCTATTCCAAAGATCTCTCCCCATAGAGAGGGCACGCCCATAAAACATGTAAGAGAGTACCCCTTCCACCACTACCCCGCCAGCAGAGATGTGAAGCTTCAGGATATATCCTGCTCACTTTTTCTGGGGTAAAGTACTATCTTAATATGGGGACCATAGTGTGCGTCTCCTCTAACTGTCTCGGCCTCTGCCGCGCGCTCTGCTGACCCGGGGTTCCTGTCCCCCTAAGGGTCCATGCTGCCTCCTGCAGCCACACCTATGTGACTGAGGTCCACTATCATCTCTGTATGTGCACTCTTATATTCATTGCTCTGTATTGTAATGATTGTACTATGCTCTGCTTGTTATATTTCAATAAAACGAGTTTAAAAAAAAAAAAGTACTATCTTAGACAAGTCTTGATGGCTGCTTCTAAAAGAGAAGTACTGCGAAAAGTAGATGTTATAAATGTAAATGTTGACAGCCATCCTGAATCTGGGATAGTACACTGGAGCTCTTTGTCCCATGCAAGGAGGGGGAGGATTAAGAAAGGGTAGATTTTGTTCCCAGCGCTAGATATAGAGGTTTGATGCCTCTTTACTGATGTATTTTTTTATGCAACGCTGCTTGCCATTCGTTTTTTCATTAGGCCATGCAACCCCTATAAAGACCAACCAAATTTTGGGGACAATGATTTTGTTTTTCTTTCCTCGCTTTAAAAAGTCGCAACTTTTTCCGTAGACATAGCCATATGAGGGCTTATTTTTCCGTAGACGAGCTGTACTTTCTAATAGAACCATTTAATAGTTTACATGATGTGGGATGGAAATGGGAAAAAAAGCCTCTGCTTTTTGACTTTTGCTTTTCCAGTGTTTACTTTGCAGTAAAGAGATATCAAAATTTATATAGTTTTTATGCTATGGTACTTTCCATAAATGAAAAAAAGAATTAGTAGGAAAAAAGAATAAATATATAAATTGCTTTGTGTATGTCAGAATCTGACACCCATAACTTTTTTTATTTTTCTGCCAATAGAGCTGTGTGAGGGCAGACAAGTTACATTTTTTTATGATTCTATATTAGGGTACATACAATATTTTTTATTCAATTTTTTGGAAGAAAAGGTGACAAAAAAGGAATAATTCTCGCATTAGGGTATTTTTTTTCTACGCTGCGATAAATAATGTGATGTTTTAATATTTCAGACATTGCAGTACCAATTATCTTTAATAAGATAACACTCCTGGTGTTTCCTCTCCTGTTTCCTTCCTTTCTCTCTTCTCGATCTCATGCAAAAAAAAATTGCCCATAATTTTTTTAAGTGAATTTGTTTGAAATTAAAAAAAACATTTTGTTTAATTTTTCAGGTGAAGAGGAGATGGGTGGCGCCCTTGAACATCTCTTTCTATCTCCCTATCATGAAGCACGCGATAGCAATACCACGCAAGACAATTCAATAACACCTAATGTACCCTCAGTCCATCCCCGAGGAGATCTATTCACCGATACCGCTGGTCACAAGAAACCTTCATCTAATCAATCACTGGTTGATAAACCAAGAACTGGACAAAGACAGAAGAAAATGTTTTCATTTAGAAAACCTCTGAAAAAGAATTCTAATCTTTCTTTGCATGAGCGAATTCATGGAGATGAAAAGTCATTTTCATGCCACGAATGTGGGAAATGCTTTCGCATGAAATCAGTTCTTATAAGGCATCAGAAAACGCACAGCGGGGTGAAGCCATTTTCATGTCCCGAATGTGGGATATGTTTTAGTGAAAAATCAAATCTTGTGGACCATGTAAGACTTCACACAGGAGAGAAGCCATATTTATGTTCAGAATGTGGGAAATGCTTTAGTACGAAATCGACCCTTATGGGACATTTAAGAAGCCACACAGGGGAGAAGCCATTTTCATGTCCTGAATGTGAAAAGTGTTTTAGCAAGAAATCTAATCTTGTGGAGCATCTAAGGATTCACACTGGAGAGAAACCATTTTCGTGCTCAGAATGTGGGAAATGTTTTAAACAAAAATCTGTCCTTAAAAAACATCAGAATACTCATTTAGAGGCAGAACAGTTTCTATGTCCTAAATGTGGGGAGGAATTTAGTCAGAAATCAAGTCTTGTGGAACATCTTAGGATACACACAAGCGAGAAGCCATTTTCATGTTCAGAATGTGAGAAACATTTTAGCAGGTATTCACATCTTGTGGTGCATCTACGAACTCACACAGGAGAGAAGCCATTTTCATGTTCAGAATGTGGGAAATGTTTCAGCCACAAATCAACTCTTATAAGGCATCTAGAAACTCACACAGACAGAAAGCCACGTACATGTCCAGAATGTGGGAAATGTTTTACCTGCAAGTCAAGTTTTATTGACCATCTGAAAGCACACACTAAGAAGAAGACATTTTCATGATCAGTTTGTGGAAAATGTTGTAGTAAGAAATCAAGTCTTGTGGAACATCTTAGGATACACACAAGCGAGAAGCCATTTTCAAGTTTAGAATGTGGAAAGTGTTTTAGCTGGAAATCGGGTTTTCTTATAAATCAGAAAACTCATAGAGGAGAGGAGCAATTGTACAAAATGTGACAGGTCTGGAGCTTTACCGTCTGACCTAAGGCTTCAGTCACATCTTGGCAGCAGATTTGGCAGGCTGTTCCAGCAGAGAGCAGTTACAGTTCTCCATCAGATCCCCACTGTAATGAGGTCTGGTGGTGATCCCACCACTTTCCGACATAAATGCCAGGTTTCGGCTGGACAAAAAATGTTGCATGGATTCGCAATCCGTATTTTTCTCCTCTGCTCAGCTCCATACTGAGCATGTTTCATTGGTTGCTCATAACATGTCACAGTTGCAAATCTAAAATACAAAAAAAAAAAAAGACTTCTACATTTGTCCTGGAAAGTGTGCATGTTCCCTCCCCTCCTTACTAATAATAGTGCACATTGGTCAGGGATTCTGGGTGGAGGGGTCATGACCATCTGATCTGTTACATGTGCGATGTAATGAGCTAAAGGAAATGTGATCAGTCCACACTGCCAACTCTCCTGGAATGTCCAAGAAAAAAGAGACCCCTTCGCTGGACACAGCATGCAGCTGGAATGCAGCATTCAGCTCTGTCTAGCTTAAATGAACATCTTCTCATGAACAGGTTATAGAGATGTGTTAGAGAAACACATTGGTGCCGCACCAAACTGCAAGCTTCATACACAGTCCAGACTTTATGTAAGGAGTAGAGGATGGTCATGTAATCAGGGAGGTGAATGGCTCACACGGTCTGTGTGAGAGAGTGCAAGGAGCAGTCTGTGAGATAGGGGGAACCATGGAGAGAAGTCTGTGTGAGAGAGGGGGAACAATGGGAAACGGTCTATGTGGAAGAGGGCGAGCCATGGGGAGCGGTCAGTGTGAGAGAAGGGGAACCATGGGAAGCGGTCTGTGTGAGAGAGGCGGAACCATGGGGAGTGGTCTGTGTGAAAGAGGGGGACCCATGGGGAGTGGTCTGTGTGAGAGAGGGGGAACCATGGGGAGCGGTCTGTGTGAGAGAGGGGTAACCATGGGGAGCGGTCGGTGTAAGAGAGGGGCGAACCACGGGGAGCGGTCTGTGTGAGAGGGGGAACCATGGGGAGATATCTGTGTGAGAGAGGGGAAATCATGGGGGACGGCCTGTGTTAGAGATGGGGAACCATGGGAAGTGGTCTGTGTGAGAGAGGGGGAACCATGGAGAACGGTCTGTATGAGAGAGGGGGAACCATAGGGAGCGGTCTGTGTTAGAGATGGGAAACCATGGGAAGCGGTCTGTGTGAGAGAGGGGGAACCATGGAGAACGGTCTGTATGAGAGATGGGGAACCATGGGAAGCGGTCTGTGTGAGAGAGGGGGAACCACGGAGAACGGTCTGTATGAGAGAGGGGGAACCATTCAAAGCAGTCTGTGTGAGAGAGAGGGAACTATTCTGACTCTGATTGTTGTAATGGCGATTTATCCCTAGTGAGACCTCTATGTCTGGCCTGTATAAGCAGATATAATCACTGCGGACAATCCTGATCAGATAGCTTGAACTCACCAACAATGTGTTCATCCGTGTAACTTGCTTTATTCTTTACATCAAATAACAGAGTATGGCAGAACAGATGGATTCCGGTATTGTGCGGTCAAGCGATGATGCTTTCATAAGCGTATATGAGAATACACGTGTATCTGATTGATGAGGCTGAAGCAGTATGGAGATACAGGAAGTGAAGTACACAGAAGAAGGGTGGAGCATACACAGGAATGAGTCATCATAGATGTAAAAGCAGAGCACATAGAACAACAACTGCAATACCAAAACGGCCACTAGATGGGAGTATATAACCACATATAGAAATACTGCATAAGAAAAGGTTCAATTAAATTATAACTATATAAATCAACATAAATTTAACTGCGTGGAAGCACACTCCCCGTCTGGCATTGAAAATGTCACTATTTAAACCATAACGGTAGTTATACATGCAAATAAATAACAGTGCAATTTGCTTGATGTCTTAAAAACCTGAAAGAAATAAAAAGAACATGCATATAATGCAACAACTACAATGTAAGGCTTCAAGTTATAGCAAAGTTTAACTCTTCTTCTTGAAGTCACGGGTAGGATCCAGCAGCATAAGCAAATAAGTTCAGTCTCCAAAGGGCAAGAGCAGAACAAGTTCTGTTCATAGGTCTGATGAAAGCCTTTACAGTCCCTTGTCTTGCAACTTTCACCACCACCTTACCCCTTTCATGGTAGTGCCGTATGAGCAGAGTGGTGGCGAGCAGGTATTATGATAAGTTAACCTTTAGCAATGTCCTTTGCAGAAAGAAGCGTTTGGCACATGTGCCTACCTTGACATTGAACATCAATGGGCTTTGTGTGGAAGCAGTGTGCGATATGGACCAACCTTGTGATGGTGCGTACAAGCCTTATCCACTTAGAAAAACGTTCACTGTTGATAGTTCAAGACAAGTCTTTGTTCAGTTCTGGTGACAAGGGTTTTAACTTCAGGACGAATCTCTGGATCCTTCTCAGGTTCTAGAAGACTAAAGACGTCAGCTGTGGTCTCTTCTGTATGATCCAGCAGAAATTCAGGACCTGTTAACCAGGAGGAATTTGCAAAAACACTTGCAGACACCGGCCTGGTGGCATGATCTGCAGGATTAATTTCTGTGGCGTTTCGAAATGTCAGCCTTATACAATCAATCATCTCTGAGGTGACTTGTTGAATCAGACATTCTCCACTTACAGTTTACTCATCAGACACCCAGGAGTTAATCAAGTAGTGTTTAATCCAGAGATTGTATTACAAGATATGCAGGGAATCCAGATGGTAAAAGAATTATGCCTCTAATATTCTCCTTGATAAGAAGATGAGATACTACACAGATTCTCCTCAGAATTACAGCACACACAAACAGCAATGCATGACAGGGAAAACAGGAAGTGGCTACACTGAACCAACTAAAAGCTGAAACAGAGGGGGGAGGAATAGAGAGGAGCATACCAATACACAATGCAAGATACTGAAACAGAACGCTCCCCGTCTGGTATCGGTAGATACCACTATGTATATGCATACAATGGAATTGTATAAATAACAATGAATAATGTCCATAAACCTGATGAATAAACAGATGGATAATGTCCATAAACCTGAAAAGGAAACATGCACTGAACATTAATTCAAACCAAAAAAGGATATGTCTTCAGTTCAGACCATAGAGCTGGTACTGGAAACAGTCCTAGAAGATGATGAGCATCTCTGGTAGAAGAAATCTCAACATGGAAGTTCTTTCCATCCGAACTGGAAACGACTTTAGTAATAAGTCCAGTAGGCCAGTAGAGACGATCAACTTGTTTGTCTCTTAACAGAACAAAATCTCCTTCCTTTAAAATAGGCCTTGGTTCTTGCCACCTTCTGCATTCTTGCAAGGGGCCGAGGTACTTTCTTCTCCACTTTTCCCAGAACTGACTGGCGAGATGTTTTACCTGCTTCCACCGAAACTTATAAAGGTTGTGCTCTTTGAAAATGCCAGATGACACAGGAATATTTCCTATCTTTTCTGGTTTATTCTTGAGTGATCTTTTATGCACCCCAGATGTGGATTTCTTCTTTTTTACTGCAGGAGATTGTCTGTTGCTTTCATTAGAAACTGAGCGAGACTTGGTTCTCCTTGATCTTGCCAAAGATCCAGAATGTGACCTCCCCATCCGTGTCACCAATCTAGAGCGAGAGCACCCATCCTGTGAGTCTGACCTAGATGTAGATTTCATTATGTCTATGAATCATGAGCGCAAATGCTCATGTCTGCTTTTCCCTTCTGAAATGGGATCTGTCTTTGAACGTACGGACCTGGGTTGTTGACATGCAATATTTGTCATGGACATTGGCGGTGAACTTTTCCCTGTGGTTTCCAGAAAAGGCTGAGCAATATGAAGGTGCTCATCTGTTGAAGACTGGGAAGAACAGTGATCCTCTTGGGTGCAATCAACAACTGCAGATGGAACTGAAGGTTCTTGCAAAGTATCTGAAATGAACTCTTCCTCTGTTGAAGGAACCTCCTTTATAGTACGTTCAGAAGATACTTCTTTTACAGAATTAAACTCATTGTCAAACAGTAGACTGGAAGGCTCAAGTTTCTGCTGTATCTCATCAGAACTACATGAATTAGAAGGCTTGTTGTCAATGATGATATAGGATTCATTATGATAAACTGTGTGAGGACTGCAAAGCTGGGAAGGGCTTGAAGAGGGCTCCAATTGAAATCCTGAAGGCCTTTCTACAAGCTGCCCTTCTGTCCAGGAACATTCTTCTGCAGCTGACTCCTTGGGATTTAAGCTGCTTTCTGATGTTTTTAGAATATTTGGGAAAGGCATATCTTGCACATAGTAGTGGTTAGGACACTGTCTGAAGTAAGAAGTTCGCCCCCCTATTAATACGTCAGTTCTGAAGGAGTGTACTTGGCAGGGTCTGCGGGTTCTGTCCAGACATACATCCCCCACGATGATCCAACCCACTGTAAGTTTCTGGGCATATGGAGCGTTGAAAGGGCCATTGCAAAGTTCAAGGACCTTATGAGCCTCAAGAATGTCTCTACCTAGCAAGAGTAAGATCTCGGCATGGTTATCAAGGGGAGGAATCTCTCTGGCTATGTTTCTGAGATGAGGGTGATGCTGTGCGGCTTCAGGTGTGGGAATCTTATCCCTTGTGTCCGGCAATTTGTTACACTCAATAAGGGTTGGAAGAGAGAGTTTCTTATCTCCTTTGATGGGCTTCAAGGTGAAACCATTAGCTCTTCTTCCTGAGGTTGTCACAAGACCAGAGCATGTTCCTAGGGTGTAGTTTCTCCCTCTAACCTAAACAGATCAAAGAACTTAGGGCTAGCTAGGGAATGATTACTTTGGTCATCTAGAATAGCATACATTCTTATGGTCTTCTCTGGTTGTGCAGTAGGAAACACATCCACGAGGCAAATATTAGAACAAGACTTACTGCACACAAGTCCTTCTCCACATACCTTTGTGCATCTGGGCATGACGGTAGTGGTTGGTCGGTCGGCACTCTCCCCGCCATGACTCTCCCCGCCTTGATCAGAATGGGGCTTGTGCCAGTTAACTGGTTCTAGGTTCCGCCTGATTGGTCCCGGGTGAACAGCGGACATATGTAGATCACTATTACACTTGACTGGAACCTTACAGTCTATGGTGAAGTGCTCAGTGGATGCACAGCATCTGAAGCAGATATTATGACTCCTTAGGAATTCCTTACGTTCCTCTAAGGGCTTTGCTATGAAGACACGGCATTTCCTTAAAGGATGTGGTTTATCATGGATAGGGCAATGATGATCGGGTTCCTTGGGGCTTTCATTTCCATTGTTAGTAGTGGGCACAACCCCTGTCTTTTTTACTGAAATTAGACCTTTAGGTCCTCCTGTCTAGGACTGAAAGTCTCGTGTCTCTGTTTTTAGTAGAGCCAAAGATGTTGGTTCCCAAGGTGTTGAAGCTCGGATCCTTTTTAGCTCTAGCTAAGTCCTTGATGAACTTACAGAAGAATGAAAATGGTGGAAAGGGAACACGATGTTGCTCCTTGTATTTTGAACCTGTTGTTGCCCATTGGTCTTGAATATTGAGGGGTAATTTCTCCACGATCAGGCCCAAACCATGGGAGGCATCAAGAAAGCTGAGACCTGGTAGCTGTGGGTCTCCCTTGACGATTTCAAACTCAAGAAGAAGGACGCTTAATTCCTGGAACCCTTGGCGGTCTGTATTGGATAATCCAGGAAAGTCGTATAGTCGTTTAAATAAGGCACGTTCAACTACTTCCGAGCCGCCGTATGTCTGCTGTGATTTGATGAGCTTGAAGCGTCTTGGTCTCTAATAGTGCCTGAAATACTGTGGAGGTGCCAGAGGTTTGGAAGAAAGAGAAATGTCCACTGGACTGGGGTCAACTGTATAGCTATCAGCTGCCTCTTTTTCTATTCGCATGAGTTCAGCAGGCTGGTGTGCAGAGCCCAAATCTTCTGGTGCAAATGCATTGACTTTGCTTTGGCCTAGGAAGAATTGCAGGGTACGGCCTTCTGAGTCATTGGATATCTTTGACATAGGATGATAAGCTTCTTCTTCTTCAGCAGCTTCTTGAAGAACTCTGAGTTCAGTCATGGCTGCTGCTTCTTCCCTTTCTTTCTGAAGGACCTCCAACTCAGCTTCGCCCTCGGCTTTGGTCACTTGCGCCTGTATAGCTTGAGATTGGGCTTGTGTATCTGCAACTTGTGCCTTAATGGCTGCTTTTTTTTCTAATGCAGTGAGCTTGTACCTTCGCTGCTTCCGCTTTTGCGCGAGCCAACACCAATGAGGTACTCAGCGAAGAGTGCTGTGAGTGAGACCTTAGCAATGAGGACTGAGCAATAGATTTCAAGGAACGGGATGAAGCCTTGGAGTGCCTTGAAAGGTTAGAATGGCGGGACGCAGTTTCATATTGTTGTGATCTCTTGTCCTCTAGCATTGACTTGACTGCCATAAATCTGCTATATCTTTTATCATTAAGTGCAGTGTGGGTCTTTAATTCTAGGATGAATTCCTCTGAGTTGAGACTTGATAACAGATAAGAATATTTTTCAGACAGTCTCTTATAACTATCATAGCTTTTATTCAATTTTGTACACATGGCCTTTAATTGATCTTCGTTATAGCCTGATCCATGTGCTGCATTCATATATTGTTCAGTCTTTTCCCACAAAATAGATAAATTATTGTATATTTCAATTTTGTTAGTTAGGAGCGCCTCCTTCATTTTTAATGAGGGCTTAGAAATCCTTCTAGCTGTGTCCTGCATTTCCATCTGTAACACAACAGTGACCTCTAGTGGTGGTTCAGTCTTTTAATAGCTTACAGCTGGTAGACAATATTTGCCTCTGTAAATGCAGTACTGGGCAGTATAAGATATTACCTTCCACTTTAGCATAACAGGAGACAAATGATGATGGCTATTACTTGGAGGAGGAGAATATTCTTTTCTTAGCTGGAGAAGAAGAGTACGAAGACAATTCTTTTACTGTGGCGTTTCAAAATGTCAGACTTATACAATCATGCATCTGTGAGGTGACTTGTTGAATCAGACATTCTCCACTTACAGTTTACAAGATATGCAGGGAATCCAGATGGTAAAAGAATTATGCCTCTAATAATCTCCTAGATAAGAAGATAAGATACTACACAGATTCTCCTCAGATTTTCCTCAGATTCTCCTCAGAATTACAGCACACACAAACAGCAATGCATGACAGGGAATCCAGGAAGTGGCTAGACTGAACCAACTAGAAGCTGAAACAGAGGGGGAGGAAAAGAGAGGAGCATACCAATACACAATGCAAGATACTGAAACAGAACAATTTCAGATGGGACATAATGCCATTGTTCAGGTATAGATGATTTCCTGATTCTTTCTACACAGTTGCTGACTTACACATAGAAACATTTAGTCTGGTTGTATATGTTGTATATGTAGCCCAGAACAACCTTACTGTCTCTGTAGAATTTGGTGTCATCTATCTGAATGTCTAGCTCGTGCAACATGAAATCTGTGACTTCTACAGCTAGCACAGTCCCACAAAGTTCAAGCCTAGGAATTGTGTACTCCGGCTTAGGTGCTAACCTAGCTTTCCCAAACAGAAAATGTGGGTTTGATCAGAAGAGTCTCTCTCCTTGAGGTAGGTAACAGCCACTATAGCATCAGTAGATGTGTTTGAGAAGATGTGAAGTTCTTTTCTCTGGTTTGTAGCAAGAGAGGCTGGGTTGTAGCAGCGCGGTATATGGATTCAATCTAAGGCGTGTAGAGATTGCTTCCTGGACTTCTACTTTAAAAGCTTGTCAGATGGCAGTGGAGCGTCCCAATCTTTAATAGACTCTAAGAACTGTCTAAGTAAGGCTTTACCTTTTATGGTGATGAGAGCCACAAATCCCATTGGATCGTTTCTGTTTACCACTGACAGAACACTACGCTTGGTAAATGGCTTGTCTGTAGAGCTGACTTGAAAGCCAAAAGTGTTCTTTAATAAGTCCCAGTAGGCCCAGACTTCTCTGTACAGGTGGCTTGTCCATTCCCAGATTTAAGTCTTTAAACCCTATAGCATGATCACCAGGTTTGAAAAGCAACACTGTTTAAGGCAATCTTGTGTAGTCTGAGGTTAGCCTCAGAAAGCATACCTTGTGTCCCTTGGAGCAGGTCTATGGCTTCTTTGTCTGTAGGTAAAGACTTAAGTCCAGCATCAACATAAAAGTGTCTAAACGAAGTGTCGAGAATCCGCGCCATACTCCTTTTCTCCATTAAGGGCAGTCCTTTGTAAACCGTATGTTGCAACAGCGGGTGAGGGACTATTACCGAAAACATGCACCTTCATGCGGTATTAAATAATCTTATTGTCCATGTTGTTGTTACGGTGCCACAGAAACCTTAGTAAGTTCCTATGATCTTCGCGTACAATTAAGCAATGAAACATTTGCTCAATATTAGCAGTTATGGCAACTGGTTCTCTTCTAAACCTCATAGGTACGCCTAAAATGTTGTTGGTTAGATTAGGGCCAGTGAGAAGAACGTCGTTTAGGGATGCACCTTGATTCTTGGCACTGGAGTCAAATACTATCCTGATTTGTTTTGGCTTTCTTGGATGATACACTCCGAAGAAAGGCAGATACCAGCACTCATCGTGTCTTTAAAGTGGTGGCGCCGGTTTGGCATGATCATTGTCAAAGATCCTTTTCATGAAAGCGATGAAATGGTCCTTCATCTCCGGTCTGTTCTTTAGCGTTCGTTGAATCTGGATAGAGCCTGTTCACGATTGTCTGGGAGCTTGGCCCTTACAGCTCGAAGAGGTAATGGTTCAAACCAGTTATTAGATTTATCCTGAAAGAATTCCTTGTCCATTATTTTGATGAATTCTCTATCTTCAACTGACAAGGCTATTTTGTTGTCATTACTTGTAGTACAAAACACTGTAGTACCTAGGTTGTCATCACAAAGGACAGGAGTAACAGCAGGTACTTGGATGATGTCAAGAAGCTTCTCCTTTACTTCATAATGGTGAGGGCACTGTTTGAAGTGGGATGCATGTCCATTTCCCAACATGTAGGTCTTGAGGGAGTGGATGTCAGATGATTGTACGCATCTTGATTAAGCATACATCACCCACTATTACCCAGCCTAGGTCAAGTCTTTGTGCATAAGGGGCGTCGTCAGGCCCATCGCACTGGTTGCGTACTTTATGTACTCTGAGAATGTCCCTTCCTAACAGGACTAAGATTTCAGCACTCTTGTCCATTGCAGGAATCTCATCAACAACGTGCCTTAAATGAGGATGTTGATACGCGGCTTCTGGAGTGGGAATCTCTTCCCTTTCGTCTGATATGTGGTCGCACTCGACTAACGTTTGTAGTGGTATGCCTTTCCCCTGGTTGATATAAGAGATCATGAACCCATCAACCTTTCTGCCGAAGGTCTCTACACGACCAGAACAGGTTCTGAGAGTATATGGTATGGCGTGACCTTCTATGCCAAAGATCTCAAAGAATTTAGGCTTAACCAGGGATCTGTTGCTCTGTTCATCTATTATGGCATACATCCTAGCAGCTTTCTCTGGATGATATCTTGACTAGGCATATCTTGGCACAGCATTTTTGGTCTTTGCCTTCTCCACAGACTTCTGTACATGAAGAAGAGACATTATCTTTGGTTGGAGTGTGACCTTGTTGTTCCCTGCCATGATTTGAGATGGGAGTGGAGGTAGGTAGCTGCTGTGGGTTGTCTGGAAGTGGAGTAGGATACATGTAACATGTCTGTCACTACCGCATTCTGTGCACTTGATGACAACTTTACAGTCTTTAGCAAAATGGCTATAAGAAGCACAGCACTTATAGCATATGCCAAGTTTCTGGAGAATGTCCCTGAGCTCTTGTGGAGTCTTTGCCCTAAGCCCACGACATTTCTTAAGAGGGTGAGGCTTCTTGTGAATAGGACACTGATGATTAGGGTCTTTATCTCTGTCATCCACAACACCCTGATCAGTAGGTGACGTTGTGAAGGGTGAGATGTCTGTCTTTTTAACAGATATTGCTCTATTTAAGTCTCTAAGTTTAGCTGCTGTGTTATCATAACTTGATAATGGTGAGGATGAAACAGGCAGGTTGGGTTCACTGAAGCTAAAGCTGGGATCGTTTCTCATCCAGGCTTGATCACTAATGAACATGCAGAAATATGAGAATGGAGGAAAAGATACGTTATTGTCTCTTTTGTATCTTGAGCACTGTTCTGCCTATTTCTCTTGTAGGCCGTATGGCAGTTTAGTTACATAGTATATAAGACCGAAAAAAGACATTTGTCCATCCAGTTCGGCCTGTTTCCTGCAAGTTGATCCAGAGGAAGGCAAAAAAAACTGTGAGGTAGAAGCCAATATTCCCCACATAAGGGGAAAAAAATTCCTTCCCGACTCCAATCAGGCATCAGAATAACTCCTTGGATCAACGACCCCTCGCTAGTAGCTACAGTCATGTGAAAAAATTAGGACACCCTTTGAAAGCATGTGGTTTTTTGTAACATTTTTAATAAATGGTTATTTCATCTCCGTTTCAACAATACAGAGAGATTAAAGTAATCCGACTAAACAAAGAAAACTGAAGAAAAGTCTTTTCAAGATCTTCTGTAAATGTCATTCTACAAAAATGCCTATTCTAACTGAGGAAAAAGATAGGACACCCTTGCCCCTAATAGCGAGTGTTACCTCCTTTGGCTGAAATAACTGCAGTGAGACGGTTCTTGTAGCCATCTACCAGTCTTCGACATCGGTCTGAGGAAATTTTACCCCACTCCTCAATGCAGAACTTTTTCAGCTGTGAGATGTTTGAGGGGTTTCTTGCACGTACAGCCCTTTTCAAGTCACCCCACAGCATCTCAATGGGATTCAAATCTGGACTTTGACTTGGCCATTCCAGGACTCTCCATTTCTTCTTTTTCAGCCAATCTTTGGTTGATTTACTAGTATGTTTTGGGTCATTGTCATGTTGCATGGTCCAGTTCCGCTTCAGCTTTAATTTTCTAACTGATGGTCTCACATGTTCTTCAAGCACCTTCTGATACACAGTAGAATTCATCGTGGATTCTATGATGGTGAGCTGACCAGGTCCTGCTGCAGCAAAGCAGCCCCAAACCATGACACTTCCACCTCCATGCTTCACAGTTGGTATGAGGTTCTTTTCTTGGAATGCTGTGTTTGGTTTACGCCAAACATGTCCTCTGCTGTTGTGTCCAAATAATTCAATTTTGGACTCATCTGTCCAAAGAACATTATTCCAGAAGTCCTGGTCTTTGTCAACTTTATCTCTGGCAAATGTCAGTCTGGCCTCGATGTTTCTCTTGGAAAGCAAAGGTTTCCTCCTTGCACACCTCCCATGCAAGTTAAACTTGTACAGTCTCTTTCTGATTGTAGAGGCATGTACTTCTACATCAACAGTAGCCAGAGCCTGCTGTAGTTCTCGAGATGACACTTTAGGGTTTTTGGAGACCTCTTTTAGCATCTTGCGGTCTGCTCTTGGGGTGAACTTGCTGGGGCGACCAGTCCTGGGCATGTTGGCAGTTGTTTTGAAAGCCCTCCACTTGTAGACTATCTTCCGGACAGTGGAATAGCTGATTTCAAAATCTTTGGAGATCTTTTTAAATCCCTTCCCAGACTCATAGGCTGCTACAATCTTTTTTCTGAAGTCCTCTGACAGCTCTTTTGCTCTCACCATGGTGCTCACTCTCACTTCAACAGTCAGGAGCACACCAAACTAAATGTCTCAGGTTTAAATAGGGCAAGCCTCATTCAACATGCAGAGTAACGATCTACTAATTATGTGCACCTGGTGTGATATACCTGTGTGAGATCTGAGCCAATTTAAGAGGGAATACATGTGAGGGTGTCCTATCTTTTTCCTCAGTTAGAATAGGCATTTTTGTAGAATGACATTTACAGAAGATCTTGAAAAGACTTTTCTTCAGTTTTCTTTGTTTAGTTGGATTACTTTAATCTCTCTGTATTGTTGAAACGGAGATGAAATAACCATTTATTAAAAATGTTACAAAAAACCACATGCTTTCAAAGGGTGTCCTAATTTTTTCACATGACTGTATAACCTGTAATATTATTACACTCCAGAAATACATCCAGGCCCCTCTTGAATATCTTTATTGTACTCACCATCACCACCTCCTCAGGCAGAGAGTTCCATAGTCTCACTGCTCTTACCGTGAAGAATCCTTTTCTATGTTTGTGTACAAACCTTCTTTCTTCCAGACGCAGAGGATGTCTCCTCGTCACAATCCTGGGTATAAATAGATGATAGGAGAGATCTCTGTACTGACCCCTGATATACTTATACATAGTTATTAGATCTCCCCTCAGTCGTCTTTTTTCTAAAGTGAATAACCCTAATTATTCACCACTTGGTTGACACCATGAGCGGTGTCCAGGAAGCTTTGTCCAGGTGGAATAAGCAGGTCACTTAGATCTTGGAGCTTGCTATAGTCTTTGTTCCCTATTGTTGAAAAGTTTTTCAGTCTTTGAATAGAGCGCTTTCTATGGCAGAGTTACATGCAGCAACAAGACCTGCATCTGGGTGGTCAACATGTACTGTTCTGAGTCTTTTAACACGCCCTGCAGATTCCGGTCCCAGCCACTTTATGAGAAAATCAAGTTCTTCCTTAGCAGTAAGGTTGAGATCAGGAATAGTAGCCTTGAAGGATGCTCTCCAGGCCCTGTAGCTCTCTAGGCAGTCGTCAGACCTTGAGATTGTTAATGAGCTCACAGCGTACCATATATCTGGCAAAGTCATTCATTTCTGGTCTCTCACTCCTTGGTGTCAAAGTAACTTGTGGAACCCCTTGGGTGTGAAAGTTCTCTGGTGATGTAGGGTGAGGTTTACCAGGGTAAAATGAAGATGCGTGAGCATTTAACTGTGGTGTAGTCTCTAAGGCTTGTGCTGGCTTTGGTTTGAGCTGTGGCTTATCACTGGAAGTCACCTTGTTGTTCGTATGAGTTGATGTGGTTTGCTGCCTAGATGTACTTGCGTTGTAGACTTGAAGAGGCTCAGGCATATAGAGCTGAGAGGTCTCTGCGTTGAGAGTCAGAACAGTGTTGTTAGTAGGAGGTACAGGAGATGACTATATATCGTTGCAGATGTTATGCTTTAGAACGTATTCACTGGTGCATTCAGCTGGATCTTCCAGTTCTGCTGGGATAAGGCAATCTGAATTAGTACTCTGACCTATTGCTTGTTCAAGGACTTTCAGCTTTGCTAGGGAAGCTGCTTCCTCCCCTTCTATTTGCAGAATCTTTATTTGTGAATCTGCCTCTGCTTGTTGAGCAGCCATTTGTGCTTGGAGAGCTTTACTTTGAGCTTCCATCTCTGCTTGTTGAGCTGCCCTGCGTGCTTCTACCTCTGCTTCCTTTTTGGTAAAGAGGCTTTGCGCCTTTTTTGATTCCGCATCAGTGCGGTCCTCTATTAACTTGTCGTTTAATGTTGATCTTCTAAAACGAGAGGATTTAGAAGAAAGTTCAGTGTGTTTGGTTGAGGTGGATCTGTGAGATCTGGTCTCCTGCAGTTTAGAAATGCGGAGTTCTGCCTTAAGCTTAGCATTTTGCACTGTTGGTTCAGCGCATCAGTCCTAGTCAGTTCTTCTGAAGAATTTTCTATATTAGAGTGTTGCAAGAAAGCTGAGAAGTTCGCAGACCGCTGCTGGTAACGTACATACAAAGCAAATAGGCGAATTATAGAGTCTCTTATTTCAGCTGGTTGATCATTAGATTGTGACAAAACTGACATGCAGTGTGAGGTTCTGTCCCAGAGGTCTGACAGAGTACTGGAGAATTCATCTCTAGTGACTTCATAGTTTTCTCTAAGTTTCTGTTTCTGGTTTTATTGTACGTTTGGGTCTTACACTCTGTTCGGTAATATCTGCAGAATCTGCTCCCTGTACGTCTGCCGGTTCAGAGGCATGATGTATCTGTGTTGGTTCAGCCATAAGAGAGTGTTCAGAGCCATGTCTAGACATTTTATACGGTTTCGTGCAAAATGGTACTGTCTCTGTAAGAAGACGAACAGCAGCTTAGACAGGTGAGGTAACACAGTGCAATGTAGAGAAACAGCTTTCAACATTCACTTGAACTACAGTAAGCTTGTGCGACTATGTGCTTTCACAAGATGGCGGATGGCACTGAGCTTGATTGCAGGTTAGGCACACACATATACACAGCAAGGTAATAGGTAGTAGTCACCAGCACTCACTCAATTGCACACTGCCCGGGAGAGGAGCGAACTCCAAAACTTAGGGTAAAGAAGAAAATCCCAGCAGTCGTGTCTTCATGCGGGTAAATGGTTTTATTGGGGTCCTACAATCAGGACGCGTTTCGGCGACATGCCTTTCTCAACAGCTTCAGTAGGTACATCCAAGCACATAGAGATACAAAGTATATATACACACTAGGATCCTACCACTGGGATGTGGCTCACACCCCAGGAAGAGGAGGGGTAGACAGTAAACAAAATAAAATAAAATAACAATATCATGTGGAAATCACATATTGTATAAGATGGGAAAAAATGGCTATCTTACGCCTTGTAGATTAGTCTCGTGATAATACATGAGTGGAAGTCTGAAAGAAACCAAATATGTAATTAGTCAAAATACCAATAGTCATATTATAAATGCATAATTTCATAATCTCTGTTGAGGCCCTTTGGTTGTAGCGTATCCAGGGTATGAATCCAAAAGGCCTCCCGTCGCAGAAGTAACTTCTTGATGTCGCCCCCCCTGCGGGGTCTTCTGATTTGCTCCAGGACTTGGAATTTTAGTTGTGCTATGGTATGTCTGCATCTGTCAAAGTGGTAGGGTATAGGGAGCAGGAGGTTTCCTGTCCTGATGTTAGATTTGTGTTTGTTGATTCTGTCCCTCACTGCCTGCATTGTCTCGCCAATGTACAACAGACCACAGGGGCATTTGATCAGGTATATAACATTAGAAGATTCGCATGTAAAAAAACCTTTTACTTCAAATGAACGTCCAGAATGGGGATGGTAAAATAATGAGCCCCTGATGATGTGTGAACACTGGAGACAATGCAGGCAGGGGAACGTACCTTTGCGTGGTGTGGAGAGTGTAATCTGACGTGGTACCTTTTGGAGAGGGCCTATGTCAGCCTTGACTAATATATCTCTATAATTTGGAGTTTTTTATTGCAGATCAAGGGTGGGTTTCTGAACTCAGGGACTGATGGATAGGCTTTTCCCAGAAGGTGCCAATGTTTCCTGACAATGTCATCAATCTTTTATTGAAGGGGTGAAATTTGTGCACCAAGGCTACCCTAGGTGTGTCCCTATTGGAATAAGCTGTAGTTCCTGTTCCCTCCACTCTACAATTTGTTAAAATATGTTGTGGATAACCTCTCTCCTGAAATCTCGATGTCATTTCATCTAGTCGTATCTGTTGTGTGGATGGATCAGATACAATCCTCCTGACACGTTGGTACTGTGACTTGGGTATAGAGTTTTTGAGGGCTGAAGGGTGTGCACTGGCATAGTGTAGAAGGCTGTTCCTATCAGTTTCTTTCCTGAAAAGGTCAGTATGTAAATGTCCTTCATGATCCTTTTCAACTAATACATCTAGAAAGCTAACCTTATCCCTATCACATGACATGGTGAATTGTAGACCGTCACACTTGCTATTCAAATGATCCAGGAACTGGGATAGGGTCTCACGTGGCCCCGCCCATATGCAAAACACATCATCTATAAATCTCTTCCAGATCAAAGCATTCTCCTGAAATAACGTATTCGTGTATATATGAGTTTCTTCAAATGATGCCATGAATAAATTTGCATAGGGCGGGGCCACGTTCGACCCCATCGCAGTCCCCCGCCTCTGGAGGTAATATTTGTCACCAAACATAAAGTAGTTCTCAACTAGAACAATCTCTAGGAGCTGCATCAAGAAGTCACAGACAGGTAATTCAAAATCACTCTCAATGAGTGCCAAAGAGACCGCCAGCATGCCATCCTGGTGACCTATTGACGTGTATAAACTTACCACGTCAATGGTCACCAGGAGGCTGTCCGTGGGAACACAATCAAAATCACGAATAATACTCAAAAAGTGTGGAGTATCCAGCAAGAATGATCTAGTTATCTTAACTAAGGGAGTCAAGGCCTTTTCTAAGACAATGGCCAATGGACTTAGGATGGAATTAACTGAGGACACTATGGGCCTGCCAGGGGGGTCTGTAAGGGTCTTGTGAACTTTGGGCAGTACGTATAACACAGGAGTAATAGGTGAATAGTTTATCAAAATTTTTCCCAAGTTCTGATCAATCACTGCCAAAGATTCAAAGTGATGGACCAACGATATAATCCTCTCTTTGATCTTAAAGACCGGATCCCTATCAAGGAGTTGATATGTCTGTGTATCAGACAATTGTCTCATTACTTCTGCCACATATTTAGTTTTGTCCATCACAACAATGGAGCCGCCTTTATCTGCAGGCTTAATAATTAATGATTTGTCCCTCATCAAGGCTTGGATGGCACTTCTATCCTCCTTAGTCACATTGGATGTCATATGTAGTTCACCACTTTTAATCTTGTTGAACTGCTCTCTCACTTCTTTGTTGACAAGTTGAATATATGTTTCCACTGGATGCTGCGTTTTGGGGGGCATAAATGTGGACTTGATCCTCAGGTCCAAGTCTTTAAGACATAGACATGTCTTAGTAATGTTCTCTTCTGATTGTGGAGAGGCTGCTGTAGAACCAGCAAAGTGTGCTTTAAGCCTTACTTTGCGAAAAAATTGTTGTAAGTCAATGTCATTTTGAAAGCTATCATACTGGGAGGAAGGACTAAATGATAGGCCCTTCTGTAGGGCTTTCATCTGCTGGCTGTTCAGACACTGGGAAGAAAGGTTTATCACAAGCGGTAAGGTCTTACCTGTGAACGAGTCTGTACTTGGAGTTGTCCCGTCTCTGAACTCCTTGATAGGGATCCGGTCTTTAAGATCAAAGAGAGGATTATATCGTTGGTCCATCACTTTGAATCTTTGGCAGTGATTGATCAGAACTTGGGAAAATTTTTGATAAACTATTCACCTATTACTCCTGTGTTATACGTACTGCCCAAAGTTCACAAGACCCTTACAGACCCCCCTGGCAGGCCCATAGTGTCCTCAGTTAATTCCATCCTAAGTCCATTGGCCATTGTCTTAGAAAAGGCCTTGACTCCCTTAGTTAAGATAACTAGATCATTCTTGCTGGATACTCCACACTTTTTGAGTATTATTCGTGATTTTGATTGTGTTCCCACGGACAGCCTCCTGGTGACCATTGACGTGGTAAGTTTATACACGTCAATAGGTCACCAGGATGGCATGCAGGCGGTCTCTTTGGCACTCATTGCGAGTGATTTTGAATTACCTGTCTGTGACTTCTTGATGCAGCTCCTACAGATTGTTCTAGTTGAGAACTACTTTATGTTTGGTGACAAATATTACCTCCAGAGGCGGGGGACTGCGATGGGGTCGAACGTGGCCCCGCCCTATGCAAATTTATTCATGGCATCATTTGAAGAAACTCATATATACACGAATACGTTATTTCAGGAGAATGCTTTGATCTGGAAGAGATTTATAGATGATGTGTTTTGCATATGGGCGGGGCCACGTGAGACCCTATCCCAGTTCCTGGATCATTTGAATAGCAAATGTGACGGTCTACAATTCACCATGTCATGTGATAGGGATAAGGTTAGCTTTTTAGATGTACTAGTTGAAAAGGATCATGAAGGACATCTACACACTGACCTTTTCAGGAAAGAAACTGATAGGAACAGCCTTCTACACTATGCCAGTGCACACCCTTCAGCCCTCAAAAACTCTATACCCAAGTCACAGTACCAACGTGTCAGGAGGATTGTATCTTATCCATCCATACAACAGATACGACTAGATGAAATGACATCGAGATTTCAGGAGAGAGGTTATCCACAACATATTTTAACAAATTGTAGAATAGAGGGAACAGGAACTACAGCTTATTCCAATAGGGACACACCTCGGGTAGCCTTGGTGCACAAATTTCACCCCTTCAATAAAAAGATTGATGACATTGTCAGGAAACATTGGCACCTTCTGGGAAAAGCCTATCCATCAGTCCCTGAGTTCAGAAACCCACCCTTGATCTGCAATAAAAAAACTCCAAATTATAGAGATACACTAGTCAAGGCTGACATAGGCCCTCTCCAAAAGGTACCACGTCAGATTACACTCTCCACACCACGCAAAGGTACGTTCCCCTGCCTGCATTGTCTCCAGTGTTCACACATCATCAGGGGCTCATTATTTTACCATCCCCATTCTGGACGTTCATTTGAAGTAAAAGGTTTTTTTACATGCGAATCTTCTAATGTTATATACCTGATCAAATGCCCCTGTGGTCTGTTGTACATTGGC
>CM065592.1:445461117-445481816 GCA_033119425.1 Bufotes viridis
CCGCTCCCATGGTTCCCCTCTCACACAGACCGCTCCCCATGGTTCCCTCTCTCACACAGACCGCTCCCATGGTTCCCTCTCTCACACAGACTGCTCCCCATGGTTCCCTCTCTCTCACACAGACTGCTCCCCATGGTTCCCCCTCTCTCACACAGACCGCTCCCCATGGTTCCCCTCTCTCTCACAGACCGCTCCCCATGGTTCCCCCTCTCTCACACAGACCGCTCCCCATGGTTCCCCCTCTCTCACACAGACCGCTCCCCATGGTTCCCCCTCTCTCACACAGACCGCTCCCCATGGTTCCCCTCTCTCACACAGACCGCTCCCCATGGTTCCCCTCTCTCACACAGACCGCTCCCCATGGTTCCCCCTCTCTCACACAGACCGCTCCCCATGGTTCCCCTCTCTCACACAGACTGCTCCCCATGGTTCCCTCTCTCTACACAGACTGCTCCCCATGGTTCCCTCTCTCACACAGACCGCTTCCCATGGTTCCCTCTCTCACACAGACTGCTCCCCATTGTTCCCCCTCTCTCTCACACAGAGCGCTCCCCATGGTTCCCCCTCTCTCTCACAGACCACTCCCTATGGTTCCCCCTCTCTCAAACAGACAGCTCCCCATAGTTCCCCCTCTCTCACAGAGACCGAACCCATGGTTCCCCTTCTCTCACACAGACCACTCCCCATGGTTACCCCTCTCTCACACAGACTGTTCCCCATGGTTCCCCCTCTCACACAGACCGCTACCCATGGTTCCCCCTCTCTCATACTGACCGCTTCCCATGGTTCCCCCTCAGTCACACAGACCGCTTCCCATGGTTCCCCCTCTCTCACACAGACCGCTCCCCATGGTTCCCCCTCTCTCACACAGACCGCTCCCCATGGTTCCCCCTCTCTCACACAGACCGCTCCCCATGGTTCCCCCTCTCTCACACAGACCGCTCCCCATGGTTCCCCTTCTCTCACACAGACTGCTCCCCATGGTTCGCCCTCTCTCACATAGACTTCCCCTCATTGTTAGCACTCTCGTGCACAGATCATTTCTCATAGTTCCCCCTCTGGCACAGGCAGCACTAAATGGTCCCTCTTTATTCATACAGAGTAAGCCCTTCCCCTCCCTGATCACATGACCATCCTCTACTCCTTACATACAGTCTGGACTGTGTATGAAGCTGGGAGTTTGGTGCGGCACCAATATGTTTCTGTAAAGCTCATGAAGCACGCACATCTCTATAACCTGTTCGAGAAGATGTTCATATAAGCTACACAGAGCTGATTGCTGCAGCCCAGGTGCATGCTGTGTCCAGGGAAGGGGTCTCTTTTTTTTCTCCTGGATCCTCCCAGACATTCCAGGAGAGTTGGCAGTATGGACTGAGCACATGGCCATGACATCATCACACTTCCTTTAGCTCATCACAGCTTGAAATCGGACTGCTCCCACACATGTAACAGATCAGATGGTCATGACTCCTCCACCCACAATCCCTGACTCATGTGCACTAGCATTCGGGAGGAGGGAAAGGAACATGGACACTTTCTAGGATAAACTTAGAAGACTTTTGTTTTTTGTATTTTAGCTTTGCAACTGTGACATTTTATGGGCAATGATTGTGGAAGCACTCTGCCAACCAACTGAACATACAGAGTTCTGTAATCCGCAACGAGCACATTGCTATATATTAAACAATCTAGTACAACTTTCCCCCAAAAAAGGAAAACATGAATTGCACATCCACTCAATGTTTTTGGCCAAAACCTGGCATTTATGCGATAAAGTGGTGGGATTACCGCCAGACCTGATTATAGTCAATAGGGATGCGGTGGAGAACTGTAACTGCTCCCTGGCTGTCGGCTGGACCAAAAACCATTGCATGCAACATTTTTTGTCCAGCTGAAACCCACAATTTACGCCGGAAATCGGTCTGATCACTGCCAGACCTCATTACAGTGGGGATCTGATAGAGATCTGTAACTGCTCTCTGCTGGAACAGCCTGCCAAATCTGCTGCCAAGATGTGAATGAAGCCTTAGGCAGCAGGTCGGACAATAAAGCTCCAGACCTGTCACATTTTGACCAATGGCTCCTCTCCTCTGTGAGTTTTTTGATGTATACGAAAACCCGATTTCCAGCTAAAACACTTTCCACAATCTGAACATGAAAATGGCTTCTCTCCTGTGTGTATCCTAAGATGTTCCACAAGGTTTGATTTCTTCCTAAAACATTTCCCACATTCTGAACATAAAAATGGCTTCTCTCCTGTGTGAAGTCTTATATGTTCAACAAGACTTGATTTCTGACTAAAACATGTCCCACATTCGGGACATGAAAATGGCTTCACCCCGCTGTGAGTTTTCTGATGTTTTACAAGAAATGATTTCATCTAAAACATTTCCCACATTCAAGACATGAAAATAGATTCTCCCCTGCGTGATTTCCCAGATTATGAACAAAAGCTGATTCCTGGGCAAAACATTTTCGACATTCTGAACATGAATATGGCTTCTCTCCTGTGTGAGTTCTTAGATGTTCAATAAGATTTGATTTCTGACCAAAATACTTCCCACATTGATCACATGAAAATGGCTTCTCTTCAGAGTGAGTTCTTTGATGTCTCTCGAGAGACGCTTTACACTGAAAGCATTTTCCACATTGCAGACATGAAAATGACTTTTCACCTTCATGAATTCGCTCATGCAAAGAAAGGTTAGAATTCTTTTTCAGATCTTTTCCAATTGGAAACATTTGTTCCTGTCTTTGTCCAGTTCTTGGTTTGTCAACCAGTGATTGATTAGCTGAAGGTTTCCTGTGACCAGCGGTATCGGTGGATGGATCTCCGCTGTGATGGACTGAGGGTACATGAGGATTTACTGAATTGTCTTGTGTGGTATTGTTATCTTCACCTGAAACAAATTTTCCCAAACAAATTGATTATGGCCAAAAAATGTAACCAGGCAAATGTTTAAAAAATAAAAGTGTTATGTGAGCTAGAAACGAGAAAAAGAAAGGAAACAGGAGAGGAAACACCAGGAGTGCGAGAAGTGGTAGTAGTCCAAGTGGACGTAAAATCATATTCTAAACTCTTCCTGTATACTTATGATGCTCACCGCGGGAATCCAAGATGGCGCCGGCTCAGGATGGATGAAATCGCTCCAGTTCTCGCAAATCTCGCGATAACTGGAGCTTCTTCTCCCTGGCTAAGAGCGGAGCGCGCTGATTGGATGCGCTCCGTGCCAGGGAGAAGAAAGACACACCCAGGAGAACTTTTGCAGGCCCGCCCAGTTGAGCCGAATGGCTCATTAGCATGGAAGGCGGGAAATATTGCGGGGGGCACCGCGGACAAACGGGGGCACATAGTGAATAAAGATCAACTGAATAAGCACCACCGGGGGCCAGCAAGTAAGGGTATATCTTTATCTTAACTTGCATTTTCAGGTGAAAGGTCCTCTTTAACACTGAAAAAGCCTGTCAAAAAACAGAGGCTTTTTTTAACCCATTTTCATCCCACAATGTTTTTTTTTTTTTTTTACAGTTTTTCAATACATCATACAAACTATTAAATGGTTCTATTTGGGTACTTTAACACTAGCGGCATAGCTATCCGGCAGGCTGTAAGTACCCGTGTGCTGCCGCTCCGTCACCATTGACTATAATGGGGCAGGGGGCGGAGCTACGGCACAGCACGGCGAGAGGCCGCCGGACTAAAAGTACTGCAGGTCCGACTCTTTTGTCCGGCGATCACTGCCGTGCTGCGCCGTAGCTCCGCCCCCCGCCCCCATTATAGACAATGTGGACGGAGCGGCAGCACACGGGTACTTGTGGCATGGCGGATCCGGCAGGCTGTTCACCCGCCGGAGCAGCCATGCCGCTAGTGTGAAAGTACCCTTAGAAAGTACAACTTGTACCAAAAAATAAGCCCTAATGGCAAGCAACGTTTCATTACAAAATACACCAGTCACCTTTCTTTCCATGTTACCCCTATCCCACTGGTTAGTCTAATCGTATAATTCTATATTCCCTGTGAATCTGCATTTACCCTCCAGTCTTATTGTGATTGTATCTGTCCATATTGTGTCTCATTGGTGCCAATGAAGATGATGGAAAATTATGGCATTATACGAAGAATTAACTATAATGTTAACAATACTAATGATGAGGAGGTTTCTCGGAACCTCCCATCAGTTTTCCCATTAATAAAGACATTTACAGTCCAAAAAGATTTACGATAGGCTCTTACCCTTCACGGACAACGAAAGGGGTTTTTCGATCCCACTTGTTCCATCAGAACTTTCCTGCAAGATTAAAGACATGAGAAAAAAAAAGAAATGGAGCCTTAGATTTATATATTTGTACATTTGTATCAGGTCTCCCCTTAAATATCTCCTCTCAAGACTAAATAAAGGTCATTACTTTTAATCTTTCCTCATAGCGGAGCTTCTCCAGGCCCCTCGTTACTTCCTGTTCCTCTACATATTCTAGAAAAGGTGCAGTAATGATTTGTGAAGTATTAAACATTATGGGGTCTTTTATTAAGCGTTTTAAACACCGGTGGTCTTAATATCCCCTATAGCTGGTGATGGATCCGCCAGAGTTAGGGATCATGCACACTAATGTATTTTCTTTCTGTGTCCTTTTTAGTTTTTTTGCCAACCGTATGCGGAACAATTCATTTCAATGGGTCCGCAAAAAAAATCAAAGGTACTCCGTGTACATTTTGTTTCCGTTCCACAAAAAAAAAGAACGTTTCCTATTATTGTCCGCATTACGGACAAGGATAGTACTGTTTTATTAGGGGCTGGCTGTTCCAATCGCAAAGTACGGAATGCACATGGACGTCATCCGTATTTTTTTCGGACCACACAATACATATGGTCGTGTGCATGAGGCCTTATGTAGAGGTGCGGGCCTCTACAAAGCTTTGCCGTCTCCACCGCCGGTCTAATAGTAAGACAGCTTTCTTGTCTTACATTTAGACAATTTTCTTTACCTAAATCAGGTGTGAAAAATGATGAATGAGACGGGCCTACTGACTGTCCCATTCCCCGACCATTTTTTTTTTTTAGACCTGGTGTCTAAAAGCGCCAGTCTTAATAAATGTGTTGCAAAACGTCTACTCATAACTCAGGGTCTCCAGTCACCATGGTTTTTGTTATTCCTCTGCACATTGTAGATGAGGCAACACGAGTGTTCTGTAAAGCATTACGATCATGTACCTAACCAGTGAGTCCATGACCTTCTCAGACGATAATAGTATATTCTGTCTTACAAGCAGCTGCCTGGCATTGTGCTGTTGGTCTATACAGGTGGGAGTTTAACAGAATCTATTTTTAAGACATCAGAAACCATTTGTGGCCATGTCCTTCTACACCGCGAAAAACAACAAGATGCAATGGAGCCTACAGTATACCCCACTGCTGCCGGGGGGGTCAGCAGAAAGCTCCATTACATCAGTCTATAGAGGATCTGTAGGAACCTCAGCTTCACCTACCTGATGATCCAGTGGGATATTTGGTTTCTCCTCTGGACAGTCCTGGGAATACTGAGGACTGGGACTTCTCTCTGGTGGATTTCTCTGACTGGATCCATCTGTAGAAAATACACACAGTGACTGAATACATTGTCTATATGTGATGATCAGATGATGGAGGATCTGACTCTCAGGACTGTTCTCTCCTCTACAGTCATGGAAGGTCTCCTCTTACCCGGTGATGTGAGGGGCTGGTGATTCTCCATCATGACGTCCTTGTACAGATCCTTGTGTTCTTCTAAATACTCCCACTCCTCCATGGAGAAATAGACAGCGACATCCTGACACCTTATAGGAACCTGACAACACAAGGACACAGTCATTACCAGACACCTCCCTTGGCGTTATTGTATAATGTCCCAGCATTCCCAGCAGCGCTCACCTCTCCGCTCAGCAGCTCAGTGATCCTGGTGGTCAGTTCTAGGATCTTCTGCTCATGTATCAGGGAATGAGGTGGAGGCTCGGTGATGGGGCTCTGGGTCCTGCTCCATCCTCCTGACACACGGGGCGTCACACACTCACCAGACGACTTCTTCACTACTGTGTAATCCTGTGTACGGGGAGACGCCGATCACTACAGAGATTCTAAGAATCCTTCACCTTTCCAGACATTTCCCTGGTTTATTACTAGAGATAAGAGTGATGTCATGTGAGACTCTCACCTCTCCAGTTATCAAGGAGATGATCTCCAGGGTGAGGTCTAATATCCTCGCAGCCATGTGGTCTCTGTCCTTCTCCATCCTTGGTGGGTCATTGATGGAAAGGACCATTGGCTCTAAAAAGAAGAGAGTCCTGAACCTAAGAAACCTGAGGGAAAGAAGGAGGATTGTGAGGAAAATCACAAAGTGGAAATATTTTGATTGGATAACCCATAAGTTTGAGTGATAGGTGGGGGTCCAGCTATTAACACCCACACTGATTCTGAGAATAAATGGGCCACAGTGCTGGTTTAGTGCTGCATCCTTCCGCTGTGCAAGGAAAGTGAGGAGAGGACACAGCGCTGCAGCCCCTTCATCTAGAAGAGGTTGTCCCCACCGATCACACACTGACTCCATATCCTAGTGATATCACAGAACATTGTGTGATGGAAGACCCCTCTAATCCAGGAGAACAGCCACTCTTACAGGGGTCTGGGGGGTCTCCTAATATTCCAGGGGGAGAGCAGACATGTCTGAGGAGAACTCCCCTCCTGACCTCCAGACTGTGTGAGCAGAGACTCTCTATGGCCGGTGCTGCCCCCTGCTGGCTGGACCTGCTATATATCACCTATAGAACCGCTCCATTCTAATAAAGCCAGAACCAAGTCACACATCCCCCGACCAATAACTGACCTGCAGATCTCACCTCCTGCAGCTGCAGGACCTGCGATGATGTCACACTGGTCACATGACAGGAAGTGCTGCACAGTGAAAAAACTAAACTGCATTACTCCTCCCCTCATGTGACTGATCACATGACAATGACATCATCAAAGGTCCTGTAGTCACTAGGAAATCACATGTATAGATAAATTCGTGTACGCTCTCCAATATACAGCAGAGATTAGAAGGAAATGCTCCCCATGGTTTCCCCTCTCTCCCACAGACCGCTGCCCATGGTTTCCCCTCTCTCACACAGACGCTGCCCATGGTTCTCCTCTCTCTCACACAGACCGCTCCCCATGGTCCCCCCTCTCTCACACAGACCGCTCCCCATGGTTCCCCCTCTCTCACACAGACTGCTCCCCATGGTTCCCCCTCTCTCACACAGACTGTTCTCCATGGTTCCCCCTCTCTCACACAGATTGCTCCCAAAGGTTCCTCCTCTCTCACACAGACCGCTCCCCATGGTTCCCCCTCTCTCACACAGACCGCTCCCCATGGTTCCCCCTCTCTCACAAAGACCGCTCTCTATGGTTCCCCCTCTCTCACACAGACCGCACCCCATGGTTCCCCGTCTCTCACACGGACTGCACCCCATGGTTCCCCCTCTCTCACAAAGACTGTTCTCCAGTGTTTCCCCCTCTCTCACACAGGCCATTCCCCATGGTTTCCCCTCTCTCACACAGACTGTTCTCCATGGTTTCCCCTCTCTCACACAGACCGCTCCCCATGGTTCCCCCTCTCTCACACAGACCGCACCGCAAGATTCGCCCTCTCTCACACAGACCGCTCCCCATGGTTCTCCCTCTCTCAGGCAGACCTCTCTCCATGGTTCCTGTGCTGCCACGCAGTTAAATTTTTGTGGATTTATATAGTTTAATTCATTAAACCATTTCATATGCAGTATTTCTATATTTGGTTATATGCTCCCATCTAGTGGCTGTTTTTGGTAATGCACTTGTTTTCTTTCTTCTTTTACCTATGACTCATTTCCTGTCAATGCTCCACCCTTCTTCTGTGTACTTCACTTCCTGTATCTTCCATGCTGCTTCAGCCTCATGTATCAGGTACACATGTAGTCTCATGTACGCTAATGAAAGCATCATCTTTTGACCGCACAATACCGGAATCCATCTGTTCTGCCATACTCTGTTATCTGATGTAAGGAATAAAGCAAGTTTCACAGATGAACACGATGTTGGTGATTTCAAGCTATCTGATAAGGATTGTCCGCAGTGATTATATCTGCTTATACAGGGCAGGCATAAAGGTCTCACTAGGGATAAATCACTATTACAACAATTGGAGTCAGAATAGTATAAAGATACATAGAATTCTTACAGCCTGCTCTGTATATGTGTGTGCCTAACCTGCAATCAAGCTCAGTGCCATCCGCCATCTTGTGACAGCACACGATCGCACAAGCTTACTTCACTTCAAGTGAATGTTGAAAGCTGTTTCTCTACATTGCACTGTGTTACCTCACCTGTCTAAGCTGCTGTTCGTCTTCTTACAGCACTTTATACCCTTGAAGAAGCCGCTTTGGTGAAACGTACGTCGGGTTGGGGACGCAGGAGATTGTCACGTGTTTACATCAGGTAGTCTGACCTCTTTGGAGATTATTCTTATTTTACTTATGTTGCACTAGGCACTTTATATTGTATCATGTGTTTCCTTATATAGGTTGATTGTCATATACTATACGCTGTCATTTGCACATTATTATTCTCCTGATATACCTCTGGTGCTTTTTATACCACCAGTTCTTGTTTACTGCTATTTTTATGTCTTTATCATGATTTTATATATACGAATATATTAATAAAGATTATTTTGTTTATTCCGGATGAATTTTTTGGTGTTCTTCTTACAGAGAAAGTACCATTTTGCGCAAAACCGTAAAATATGTCTAGACATGGTTCTGAACACTCTCTTATGGCTGAACCAACACAGATACATCATGCCTCTGAACCGGCAGACGTACAGGGAGCAGATTCTGCAGATATTACCGAACAGAGTGTAAGACCCAAACGTACAATAAAACCAGAAACAGAAACTTAGAGAAAACTATGAAGTCACTAGAGATGAATTCTCCAGTACTCTGTCAGACCTCTGGGACAGAACCTCACACTGCATGTCAGTTTTGTCACAATCTAATTATCAACCAGCTGAAATAAGAGACTCTATAATTCGCCTATTTGCTTTGTATGTACGTTACCAGCAGCGGTCTGCGAAATTCTCAGCTTTCTTGCAACACTCTAATATAGAAAATTCTTCAGCAGAACTGACTAGGACTGATGCGCTGAACCAACAGTGCAAAATGCTAAGCTTAAGGCAGAACTCCGCATTTCTAAACTGCAGGAGACCAGATCTCACAGATCCACCTCAACCAAACACACTGAACTTTCTTCTAAATCCTCTTGTTTCAAAAGATCAACATTAAACGACAAGTTAATAGAGATCAAAAATCAAATCAAAAAAGGCGCAAAGCCTCTTTACCAAAAAGGAAGCAGAGGCAGAAGCACGCAGGGCAGCTCAACAAGCAGAGATGGAAGCTCAAAGTAAAGCTCTCCAAGCACAAATGGCTGCTCAACAAGCAGAGGCAGATTCACAAATAAAGATTCTGCAAATAGAAGGGGAGGAAGCAGCTTCCCTGGCAAAGCTGAAAGTCCTTGAACAAGCAATAGGTCAGAGTACTAATTCAGATTGCCTTATCCCAGCAGAACTGGAAGATCCAGCTGAATGCACCAGTGAATACGTTCTAAAGCATAACATCTGCAAAGATATATAGTCATCTCCTGTACCTCCTACTAACAACACTGTTCTGACTCTCAACGCAGAGACCTCTCAGCTCTATATGCCTGAGCCTCTTCAAGTCTACAACGCAAGTACATCTAGGCAGCAAACCACATCAACTCATACGAACAACAAGGTGACTTCCAGTGATAAGCCACAGCTCAAACCAAAGCCAGCACAAGCCTTAGAGACTACACCACAGTTAAATGCTCATGCACCTTCATTTTACCCTCGTAAACCTCACCCTACATCACCAGAGAACTTTCACACCCAAGGGGTTCCACAAGTTACTTTGACACCAAGGAGTGAGAGACCAGAAATGAATGACTTTGCCAGATATATGGTACGCTGTAAGCTCATTAACAATCTCAAGGTCTGACGACTGCCTAGAGAGCTACAGGGCCTGGAGATCATCCTTCAAGGCTACTATTCCTGATCTCAACCTTACTGCTAAGGAAGACCTTGATTTTCTCATAAAGTGGCTGGGACCGGAATCTGCAGGGCGTGTTAAAAGACTCAGAACAGTACATGTTGACCACCCAGATGCAGGTCTTGTTGCTGCATGGGCAAGACTTGAGCAAGCCTATGGTAGCTCTGAAGCCATAGAAAGCACTCTACTAAGGACTGCAAAACTTCTCAATAATAGGGAACAAAGACTATAGCAAGCTCCAAGATCTAAGTGACCTGATTAGTCCACCTGGACTAAGCTTCCTGGACACCGCTCATGGTGTCAACCCAGTGGTGAATAATTAGGGTTAATCACTTTAGAAAAAAAACAACTGAGGGGAGATCTAATAACTATGTATAAGTATATCAGGGGTCAGTACAGAGATCTCTCCCATCATCTATTTATCCCCAGGACTGTGACGAGGGGACATCCTCTGCGTCTGGAAGAAAGAAGGTTTCTACACAAACATAGAAAAGGATTCTTCACGGTAAGAGCAGTGAGACTATCGAACTCTCTGCCTGAGGAGGTGGTGATGGTGAGTACAATAAAGGAATTCAAGAGGGGCCTAGATGTATTTCTGGAGTGTAATAATATTACAGGCTATAGCTACTAGCGAGGGGTCATTGATCCAAGGAGTTATTCTGATGCCTGATTGGAGTCGGAAAGGAATTTTTTTCCCCTTAAGTGGGGAATATTGGCTTCTACCTCACAGGGTTTTTTTTGCCTTCCTCTGGATCAACTTGTAGGAAACAGGCTGAACTGGATGGACAAATGTCTTTTTTCGGTCTTATATACTATGTAACTAAACTGCCATACGGCCTACAAGAGAAATAGGCACAACAGTGCTCAAGATACAAAAGAGACAATAACGTATCTTTTCCTCCATTCTCATATTTCTGCATGTTCTTTAGTGATCAAGCCTGGATGAGAAACGATCCCAGCTTCAGCTTCAGTGAACCCAACCTGCCTGTTTCATCCTCACCATTATCAAGTTATGATAACACAGCAGCTAAACTTAGAGACTTAAATAGAGCAATATCTGTTAAAAAGACAGACATCTCACCCTTCACAACGTCACCTACTGATCAGGGTGTTGTGGATGACAGAGATAAAGACCCTAATCATCAGTGTCCTATTCACAAGAAGCCTCACCCTCTTAAGAAATGTCGTGGGCTTAGGGCAAAGACTCCACAAGAGCTCAGGGACATTCTCCAGAAACTTGGCATATGCTATAAGGGCTGTGCTTCTTATAGCCATTTTGCTAAAGACTGTAAAGTTGTGATCAAGTGCACAGAATGCGGTAGTGACAGACATGTTACATGTATCCTACTCCGCTTCCAGACAACCCACAGCAGCTACCTACCTCCACTCCCATCTCAAATCATGGCAGGGAACAACAAGGTCACACTCCAACCAAAGATAATGTCTCTTCTTCATGTACAGAAGTCTGTGGAGAAGGCAAAGACCACAAATGCTGTGCCAAGATATGCCTAGTCAAGATATACCCAAAGGTTCATCCTGAGAAAGCTGCTAGGATGTATGCCATAATAGATGAACAGAGCAACACATCCCTGGTTAAGCCTAAATTCTTTGAGATCTTTGGCACTGTTCTGGTCGTGTAGAGACCTTCGGCAGAAAGGTTGATGGGTTCATGATCTCTCATATCAACCAGGGGGAAGGCATACCCCTACCAACGTTAGTCGAGTGCGACCACATACCAGACGAAAGGGAAGAGATTCCCACTCCAGAAGCCGCGTATCAACATCCTCATTTAAGGCACGTTGTTGATGAGATTCCTGCAATGGACAAGAGTGCTGAAATCTTAGTCCTGTTAGGAAGGGACATTCTCAGAGTACATAAAGTACGCAACCAGTGCGATGGGCCTGACGACGCCCCTTATGCACAAAGACTTGACCTAGGCTGGGTAATAGTGGGCGATGTATGCTTAAACAAGATGCGTACGTCATCTGACATCCACTCCCTCAAGACCTACATGTTGGGAAATGGACATGCATCCCATTTCAAAAAGTGCCCTCACCATTATGAAGTAAAGGAGAAGCTTCTTGAGTACCTGCTGTTACTCCTGTCCTTTGTGATGACAACCTAGGTACCACAGTGTTTTGTACTACAAGTAATGACAACAAAATAGCCTTGTCAGTTGAAGATAGAGAATTCATCAAAATAATGGACAAGGAATTCTTTCAGGATAAGTCTAATAACTGGGTTGCACCATTACCTCTTCGAGCTGCAAGGGCCAAGCTCCCAGACAATCGTGAACAGGCTCTATCCAGATTCAACGAACGCTAAAGAACAGACCGGAGATGAAGGACCATTTCATCGCTTTCATGAAAAGGATCTTTGACAATGATCATGCCAAACCGGCGCCACTACTTCAAAGACACGATGAGTGCTGGTATCTGCCTTTCTTCGGAGTGTATCATCCACGAAAGCCAAAACAAATCAGGATAGTATTTGACTCCAGTGCCAAGCATCAAGGTGCATCCCTAAACGGTGTTCTTCTCACTGGCCCTAATCTAACCAACAACATTTTAGGCGTACCTATGAGGTTTAGAAGAGAACCAGTTGCCATAACTGCTAATATTGAGATAATGTTTCATTGCTTAATTGTACACGAAGATCATAGGAACTTACTAAGGTTTCTGTGGCACCGTAACAACAACATGGACAATAAGATTACTGAATACCGCATGAAGGTACATGTTTTTGGTAATAGTCCCTCACCCGCTGTTGCAACATACGGTTTACAAAGGACTGCCATTGATGGAGGAAAGGAGTATGGCGCGGATGCTCGACACTTCGTTTAGACACTTTTATGTTGACGCTGGACTTAAGTCTTTACCTACAGACAAAGAAGCCATAGACCTGCTCCAAGGGACACAAGGTATGCTTTCTGAGGCCTTGAACAGTGTTGCTTTTCAAACATGGTGATCATGCTATAGGGTTTAAAGACTTAAATCTGGGAATGGACATGCCACCTGTACAGAGAAGTCTTGGCCTACTAGGACTTATTAAAGAACACTTTTGGCTTTCAAGTCAGCTCTACAGACAAGCCATTTACCAAGCGTAGTCTTCGGTCAGTGGTAAACAGCCTATACGATCCAATGGGATTTGTGGCTCCCATCACCATAAAAGGTAAAGCCTTACTTAGACAGTTCTTAGAGTCTATTAAAGATTGGGACGCTACTGTCACGACCGCTATCCCAGCAGCGGTCGTGTCGCACCAGACGGAGGGGAAGGGGAACCCTTATCTACGGATGGGAAATAGAACGGCCACCCCTGACAAACCCTAAGCTGGCACCTGTCTGCCCTGATACCCTAGACGGGGTGTGAACCCGTGCGGCGAGCAGGATGCCTAAACCCTGAGTCACCCTCAGAAGACTAGACTGGGAAAGGCAGATGGGAGCACTAGTCACCATCACTCATGTCTAGGAGAACAACAGGGGAAGACAGCAACAAACAAACAAACAAACAATCTCCAGCAGAGATAGACTTATCCAGTCACGAGCAGAGAAGATGATCCCAATAACGACAGTCCACGCCAGACAAGAGCTCCACAGCAATACCGTCAAACGATCTCCTTCAAAGGTCAGCATAGCACTGGAAGTAAGGACTATATCTGGCAATGACTGCAAGTGAAACTGAAACTAATATAGTAGCTGGGAGTGGCAGACAGCACTCACCTGAGAAGAATGCCTACAAACTCCCAGTCAGGACAAAAAGGTTCACAAGGCAAAACCCGGATGACATACCCTGAACCACGGAGCAAACTCACAAGCTATCGCGAGTAGCAAGTCGCTGCGACCTTCTCTTCCCAGACCTATCTGGATCAGTCACAGTCGTGACAGTACCCCCTTTCTACGAGGGGCCACCGGACCCTCAAGACCAGGCCTCTCCGGGTGGGACCTATGAAAAGCCCGAATGAGTCTGTCCGCCTTTATCTCTGATGCTGGCACCCACATTCTCTCTTCGAACCATAACCTTTCCAGTGCACCAGGTACTGAAGAGAGCGGCGAACATATCGTGAATCAACAATCTTTTCTACCTGAAACTCAAGACTGCAATCAACAACCACCGGTGGAGGCGGTAGTGGCAATGGTTCAGGAGGTTCTACATATCTCTTAAGCAGAGATCTGTGGAAGACATTATGGATCCTTAGAGTCTGAGGTAGCTCCAGACGAAAAGCCACCGGGTTAATGATCTTAATTACCCTATAAGGACCAATAAATCTCGGACCTAATTTCCATGAGGGAACCTTCAACTTGATATTTCTGGTAGACAACCACACCAAGTCATTCACCCCAAGGTCCGGACCTTCAGAGCGCTTCTATCAGCCACACGCTTGTATCTACCACCAATTCTCTTCAAACTTTCTTGCACACTCTGCCACACTGATGAAAGTGAAGACGCAAATCGTTCCTCCTCGGGAATCCCAGACGGCCCCCTCACTAAACGTACAAAACTGAGGATGGAAACCATACGCACCAAAAAAATGGTGACTTATCGGTGGATTCTTGACGACGATTATTAATGGCAAACTCGGCTAACGGTAAATAAGATGACCATTCCTCCTGATTTTCGGAAACAAAGCATCTCAAATATGTCTCTAGGTTTTGATTGGTACGTTCAGTCTGACCGTTGGACTGTGGATGGAAAGAAGAAGAAAATGACAGATGAACCCCTAAACGAGAACAAAAAGCTTTCCAAAATTTAGAAACAAATTGGGTACCACGATCCGAAACAATATCGGAAGGGACCTCGTGAAGCTTCACGATGTGGTCAATAAAAACCTGAGCCAGTGTGTTAGCATTAGGCAATGCGGTCAGAGCAATAAAATGCACCATTTTACTGAATATGTCAACAACAACAAGAGTAACAGTCTTCCCCGCTGATACTGGTAGATCAGTAATGAAATCCATTGATAGGTGCGTCCAAGGCCTGTTGGGGATGGCCAGAGGTAAAAGACGCCCTGCCGGACGAGTATGATCCACCTTAGAACGAGCACAGGTAGGACATGCAGACACAAAATTCAACACCTCCTGGCGCCACTTAGGCCACCAGAACCGACGAGACACTAATTCAGAGGTTGCCTTACTACCTGGGTGTCCTGCCAGTGCGGAGTTATGGTGTTCTTTTAGTATCTCCAGGCGTAAATTTTCTGGCACAAACAGTTTACCCGAGGGGCAGGAGCAGGGCAGTTTCTAGGGAAATTTACCAACAGGGCGAAAATCAAAAGCGCCCCCTTCCAGATTGTGGCCGGATCTCTGCCGTACCCCATTGTAGTTGATTAGGGAGGCGGGCATTCAGTCTGCATCCAGCAGTGCCGGATCCAGTGAATTTTGGCAGGCTGTTCTCTGCCGGAACAGCCTGCCAGAATCACTAACGCAGTTGTGAAAGTAGCCTAATGCAGCCCCACAACATACCTCTTACATCCAGTGACATCTCCTGTGATGTAGATGTTCTCTTTCTTTATCTTCTCCATTCAGATCAGACCACCATGATGATTTCTTTCAGCCATCTCTTCTCTCTGCAGAGTTTGACAGACATCTTAGTTTCCTACTTTTCCATCATGCACCCCCAAAACTATACTGCATAAACTGATAAACCCCCTGAAAATACTAGTTACACACAGAAAGCCCCCCTTTTAATAATTATTGGAACACAATGCTCTAAAAAAAAACTGCACACAGGAAATAGTGTCCCTGATACCAATAGTGTAACCATAATGTCCCCCAAAAATAACTGTGCTAAGCTGATACTGTGCCAGGGTGCCCCCACAGTAATAGTGCTCCCCAAAATCACAACTATAGTAATAATTCTGTGCCAGAATGCACTTAGTAGTAGTAGTGCTCCTACATTGCCCCCAACAGTAATTGTGTCCCAGAAGTAATAATGCTCCCATAGTCCCCCAGTTGTAATAAAGCCCACTATAATGCCCCTGTAGTAATAATTCTCTTTATAATGTGTGACAGTAGAAACCCCCCTTATAATGTGCGCCAGTACAAAAATGCCTTGCTGTGTGTCAGTAAAAAATAAAATAAAAACATCATCTCTTAGTGTCCCCAGTAGAGCCAATGTCCCCAGAGTGCCCTCATGTGTTCCAATGACCCGTACTGTGTGCCACTACAAAAACACTTAGTGCCCCCAGTTGAGCTTAGGTGCCCATAGTGCCCCTTTAATTTGTGCCAGGATAAAATACTCCTATATAGTGCCCCCAGAAGATGCCCCATAGTGCTCCTCCCTGTCCCCATAGTGTCCTCCATAATGTGCCAGTATAAAATGCCCCTATAGACTGCCCCACATAGATGCCCCCATAATGTTCCTCTCCGCCTTCCCCAGAGTGGCACCAAAATGGGTGCTAGTATTAAATGCCCCTATATAATGCCCCCATAGTGCTCTTTTCCCCCACTTCTCCATAGTGCACCCCCATAATGCGTGCCAGTAAATAGGGCCCCCAGTAAATGCCCCCATAGTGCTCCTTCACCCCCACTTCTCCATAGAGCCCCCCATGAGTGCCAGTATATAGGGCCCCCAGTAGATGCCCCCATAGTGCTCCTTTCCCTCCACTTCTCCATAGAGCCCCCAATAATGTGTGTCAGTACATAGGGCCCCTAGTAGATGCCCCCATAGTGCTCCTTCCCCTCTTCTCCATAGTGCCCCCATAATGTGCCAGTATATATGGCCCCCATGGTGCTTTCCTCTTCTCCATAGTACCCCTCATATTGTGCCAGTATATTGGGCCCCCACAGTGCTTCCTCACTTCTCCATAGTGCCCCCATATTGTAGCAGTATATAGGGCCCCCATAGTGCTTCCCCTCTTCTCCATAGTGCCCCCATATTGTGGCAGTATATAGGGCCCTCATAGTGCTTCCCTCTTTTCCATAGTACCCCCCATATTGTGGCAGTATATAGGGCCCCCATGGTGCTTCCCCTCTTCTCCATAGTGGTCCCCATAGTGCTTCCCCTCTTCTCCATAGTGCCCCCATATTTTAGCAGTATAAAGGGCCCCCATAGTGCCCCCCATATTGTGCCTGTATATAGGGCCCCCATAGTGCTTCCCCTCTTTCCATAGTACCCCCCATATTGTGGCAGTATATAGGGCCCCCATGCTGCTTCCCTCTTCTCTATAGTGGTCCCCATAGTGCTTCCCCTCTTCTCCATAGTGCCCCCATATTTTAGCAGTATAAAGGGCCCCCATAGTGCCCCCCATATTGTGCCTGTATATAGGGCCCCCATAGTGCTTCCCCTCTTTTCCATAGTACCCCCCATATTGTGGCAGTATATAGGGCCCCATGCTGCTTCCCTCTTCTCTATAGTGGTCCCCATAGTGCTTCCCCTCTTCTCCATAGTGCCCCCATATTTTAGCAGTATAAAGGGCCCCCATAGTGCCCCCATATTGTGCCTGTATATAGGGCCCCCATAGTGCTTCCCCTCTTTTCCATAGTACCCCCATATTGTGCCAGTATATAGGGCCCCCACCCCCTTCTTGCCACAGTATACTATAAATAAAAACAATAAACTCACATACTTACCTTATGCTGCTGTCAGTGATGCGATGCAGGCCTCTTCCGGCCTGTGTCCCGCTGCATACGATTCAGGCGGCGCGATGACGTCATCGCGCCGCCTGTGCCAGCAACTGATAGGCTACAGGCTTAGTGCCTGTAGCCTATCAGAGGACTGGGCAAGGGAGACGCCTCTCCCCTGCTCCTCCGCACAATTCATCTGTATCGCTGTCCTGAGGACGGCGATACAGATGAATATGGAGATGAACGCTTCCACAGAGGAAGCGCTCATCTCCACTCCTGCTGCCTCCGGACATAAAGGGCCCCCCTCCGGCCCTGGACCCTGCTGATGGCGCCCCCCTCTTCTGTCCATACTGATGCGCCCCGTGCGGTCGCACCCCTCGCCCGCCTCTAGAAACGGCCCTGGGCAGGAGGCCGGGGCGTCCCCCTGAGCTTCCAACACCCTCCCCTCTAAACCTGAGTGTAATGCAGAGACCACCACCCCCCTTTGCAAAATAGGCTCTGGAACATCATCATCACCCTCTCCAGGAAAACTTCGAGACAATGCATCCGCCTTAGTATTTTTTGCCCCCGGGCGATAGGTTATTACAAAATTAAACCTAGTAAAAAATAACGACCACCGAGCCTGTCTAGGGGTGAGACGTTTAGCAGACTCCAGATATACTAAGTTTTTGTGATCAGTAATCACTGTGACGGATGAACCGCCCCCTCCAAAAAATGACGCCACTCCTCTAAGGCCAACTTAATAGCCAAAAGTTCCCTGTTGCCAATGTCATAGTTCCTTTCTGCAGTAGACAATTTCTTCGAAAAGAAAGCACACGGACGCCATTCACCAGGGGACGGGCCCTGAGATAGAACCGCTCCCACCCCCACCTCTGATGAGTCAACCTCTACAATAAAAGGAAGCGAGACATCTGGCTGTACGAGAATAGGAGCCGAGGTGAATCTTTCCTTCAGAGATGTAAAGGCAGTTTTGGCTGCATGTGACCATTTGGAAAAATCGGATCCCTTTCGGGTCATGTCCGTCAGTGGTTTGACCACCAAGGAATAGTTCTTTATAAACTTTCTATAAAAATTGGCAAACCCCAGGAAGCGTTGCAATGCCTTCAGGTTCTCAGGCAGATCCCAGTCCATAATTGCCCGGACTTTCTCTGGATCCATGCGGAAACCTGAATCTGACAACACATACCCCAGAAATGGCAGTTCTTTTACGGCGAACACACATTTCTCTAATTTGGCAAACAATTTGTTGGCCCTTAATATCTGCAGCACTTGTCTCACATGGATCTTATGTGTATCCAGATCCGGAGAATAGACCAGGATGTCATCAAGATATATCACAACAAATCTCCCGATAAGGTGACTAAAAATATCGTTGACAAAATGTTGGAACACCGCAGGCGCATTAGTAAGACCAAATGGCATGACCAGATTTTCATAATGCCCTTCCGGAGTATTAAAGCCGTCTTCCACTCATCCCCCTCTTTGATGCGAACCAGGTTATAGGCTCCTCTGAGATCCATTTTGGAGAACCATTTAGCACCAGCAACCTGATTAAAGAGGTCGGGAATGAGAGGAAGAGGATAGGGGTCTCGGATAGTTATCCGGTTTAATTCCCGGAAATCCAGGCAAGGACGCAGGCCCCCATCTTTCTTTTTAACGAAAAAGAACCCTGCAGCCACGGGTGAAGAAGAGGGTCTGATGTGTCCCTTAGCCAAACTCTCCGAAATATAATCTTTCATAGCCTTCCTCTCCGGGCCGGAAAGATTGTATAACCGGGTTTTAGGTAGTTTTGCCCCAGGTAACAGATTAATTGGGCAATCATATGGACGATGAGGTGGTAACCCCTGACAACCCTTCTCAGAGAACACATCCATAAAATCTGACAGAAAGGAAGGTAGAGATGTTACAGAGAGTGTTGAGCACCTACTACTCAAGCAGTTGTCCTTACAATGTTCACTCCACTCCACAATCTCCCCGGCCTGCCAATCCACCACTGGATTGTGAGTCACCAGCCAGGGAAGCCCCAATACCATAGGAGCCGGAAGACCGTCCAGGATATAACAAGAGATATGCTCTTTATGGAGGTCCCCTAGCTGCAGATGGATATTATGGATGACCTGAGTTAACTCTCTCTGAGTAAGAGGGGAGGAGTCGATGGCAAAAAAAGGGAATAGTTCTGCGTGCCGGTTCCGGAGTAAAACCCAGAGCCTGAGCAAACCGTGAATCCACCAAGTTGACCCCCGCCCTACTGTCCAAAAAGACGGAACAGATCTCAGTCTTATTGCCCGCCACAACGGTAGCGGACAACAAAAACTGAGACATGCGTATGGAGGAAACGAATACGCCCAGACTGTTATCCTCCGCACAGTCTGGGGACTCTAGTTTTCCGGCGGCTCCTTTGTTTGTGATCTCTTGGGTTCTGAGGGACATACCTTCACAAAATGACCCCTCCCCCACAACGAAAACAAACCTCTGACCTATGGCGGACCTTAGGAGGATTCACCCGTCTAGTGGCGCCCCCTATTTGCATTGGTTCGACTGGATCACAACAAACCGATCCCTGCCCTATAGAGGCCTCTGTAGAATTTAATAGTCTCTCCCTGAGTCGTCTGTCGATTCTTATGGACAGAGACATAGCAGCCTCAAGAGACCCAGGGACCTCGTATACCGCCAGCGCGTCTTTTAATTTTCAGACAACCCCTGGCAGAACTGACTCCTAAGGGCCGAGTCGTTCCATAATGTATTAGTAGCCCACCTACGGAATTCGGAACAATATAGTTCAGCTGACCGGTTCTCTTGCCGAAGTCTCACGTAGCTTAGATTCAGCCAGTGAGACCCTGTCCGGGTCATCATATACGAGACCCAAGGCTTCAAAAACTCCTCCACAGATCGTAAGGCCGGAGAGTCTGATGGTAAGGAGAAAGCCCAAGCCTGCGGATCTCCTTGCAGGAGAGAAATTACAATGCCCACCCGTTGTTCCTCACCGCCGGAGGATATAGGGCGTAACCTGAATAACAATTTACAAG